>PGTU02002806.1:0-24884 GCA_002896215.2 Cicer echinospermum
AATATGCCAGGGAGGACAAAGACCTAAATTCCGACCAATTTACACAAATGAACTTATTGTATGCACAGATGTTAAAAAACCTTAATTGGAAAAGAATAAGTATAGGCGAGGACGAAATGATTAAATGTTCATCCAATGGACAGACAAACACACCTACAGGTTAGAACCAAGATGGTTAAAAACCCTAATTGGACCAAGAATAAACCTAGGAGGACGAAAAATGACCTAAAGTTAATTCAATGAACAAAGAAAACATATTGGATGCAAAGGATTGGTAAAACCTAATTGGACAAGATAGCCTAGGGAGGACGAAAGACCTAAATGTTCATCCTATGCCCACATGGAACTTATTGGATTGCACAGATTGGTTAAAAAACCCTAATGTGGACAAGATAAGGCTAGGAGGACGAAAATGACTTAAATGTTCATCCAATGACACAAACACATCCATTGGATGCACAAATTGGTTAAAAACCTTAAATTGACTAGAATAAAAGCTAGAGATGACGGAAAAATAAGCCTAAATGTTAATCCAATGACACAATGACGGATTGGATTCACAACTGTTAAAAACCCTAATTGGACAAGAAATAAGCCTGGGAGGACAAAAATGACCTAAATTGTTAATTCAATGACACAAATGAACATATTGGATGCCACAAGATTGGTAAAAAAAACCTAATGGACAATATAAGCCTAGGAGACGAAATACTAAATGTTCATCCTATGACTCAAATGACTTTATTGAGAGTGCAAAGATTGGTTAAAAAACCCTAATTGGACAAGAATAAGCTCTAGGATGACGAAATGACCTAAATGTTCATTTTCCCGGACACCAAGACTATGGATGGACAAATTGTTAAAACCCTAATTGGACAAGAATGGTCCGAGGGAGGACAAAGTGACCTAAATGTTAATCCAATGACACAAATGAATTATTCATGACAAAGATTGGTTAACCGTATTGGACAAGAATAAGTTATAGGAGAGAGAAGAATGAACCTAAAATATTCATCAAACGACACCAAAAACACCTATTGTCCACAAGATTGGTAAAAACCCTATTGGACAGAATAGCCGAGGAGGACAAAAAGTGACCTAAAGTGTTAATCCGAATGACACAAATAACTTATTCATGTCACAAGATTGGTGAAAAACCCTAATTGGAAAGATAAGTATAGCGGACAACATGAACCCCCCCCTTAAAAAATATTCATTCCAATGACACAAGCACACCTTTTGGATTGCACAACGATTGGTTAAAAACCCTATGACTGAAGTAACCCTAGAGGGACAAGGTGCCTAAATGTAATTCCCAGAACAACTGAACTTATTGCATGCACAGGTTGTTAAAAACACTAATTGGCTAAGTAATATAGGAAGGACGAAAAATGACCTAAATGTTCATCCAATGAACAACACACCTTTTAGGATGCACAAGAATGTTAAAACGCCTAAAACTGAGAATAAACCTGGGAAGTACGGAGAATGACTAAATGTTAATCCAATAACAATGAACATATTGGTGCACAAGATTGTTAAAAACCTGGAAGTTGCTAGAATAAAGCCTAGAGGACGAAAATACCTAAATGTTCATCCATACACAACAACCTATTGGATGCACAGAATGTTTAAAAACCTAATAGATTAGAATAAACCTAGGGAGGACGAAAAATGACTTAAATGTTAATCCAATGACACAATGAACTTATTGCATGCACAGATTGGGTTAAAAAACCTTAATGACAAGAAATATCTAGGTAGGACGAAAATGACGTAAAATGTTACTCCAATGCACCAAATGAACTTATGATGCACAAGATTGGTTATAAAAACCCTAATGGCAAATATGCTTCATGAGGACGAAAATGACCTAAATGTTCCACCAATTCACAAATGAACTTATTATGCACAAGATTGTTAAAACCTTAATGACAAGAATAAGTCTAGGAGGACGGAGCATGACTTAAATTGTTCATCCAAGGACACAAACCACCTATAGGGAGAACAAGATTGGTTAAAACCCTAATTGACAAAAGAATAAACCTAGGAGGACGAAAATGACCTAAATGTTAATCCCAATGACACAAATGAACATATTGGATGCACAAGATGAGGTTAAAAACCCTAATTGGAAAAGAATAAGCCCGAGGGAGGACGAAAGTGACAATGTTAATTCCAATGCACAAATGAAGTTATTGCATGCACAAGATTGGTTAAACCTAAATTGGACAAGAATAAGTCAGTGGGAGGACGAAAAATGACTTAAATGTTCATCAAAAACAAGGACACAAACACCTATTGGATGCACAAGATGGGTTAAACACCCTTAATTGGACTAAATAAACCTAGGAGGAAGAGATGACTAAGATGTTACCCATAGAACAAAACACACCTATTGATGCACAAGATTGGTTAAAACCCAATTGGACTAGAAAATAAACCTAGGAGGACAAAAATGACTTAAATTGTAATCCAATGACACAAATGAACTTATGCATCACAAGATGGAAAAACCTTATTGAAAAGAAAAGTCTATGTAGGGACAAAAAAATGACCTAAATGACTCCAATGACACAAACAACTTATGGGATGCACAGATGGTTAAAACCCTTAATGGACGAACAGAAAGCTAGGTGAGGACGAACAATGACGCTAATGTTCCTCAAGTGACGACAAATGAACTTATTGCTTGCACGAGAATGGTTAAAAACTTAAGTTGGACAAGAATAAGTCGTAGGGAGACGAAAAAGTGACCTTAAAATGTTCATCCAATGACACAAACCACCTAAGCACAAGTTGGTTAAAACCGAAATTGGACAAGAAAAACCAGTAGGGAGGACGAAATGACCTAAGATATTATCAAGACACAAAATGAACTATTGTGCACAAGGATTGGTAAAAACCCTAATTGAAAGTAAGCCTAGGGAGGCGAAAAATGACTTAAATGTTCAATGCGCGTTGAGAGCGATGAAGCGTGGATGCACAAGATGGGTTAAAAACCCTATTGGACAAGAAGTAAGCCGAGGAGACGAAAGTGACCTAAATGTTAATCCAATGAGCACAAATGAACTTATTGCATGCACAAGATTGGTTAAAAACCCGTAATTGACAAGAATAAGTATAGGGGACGAAAATGAATAATATTCATCGAATTGACACAACAACCTATTATTGCACAAGATTGGTTAAAACCCTTAATGGACTGGATAAACCTAGGGAGGACGGGACTAATGTAATTCAATGCACAATGAACCTTATGGATGCACAAGATTTGTAAAAACTTGAATTGGACAAGAAAAGCCGTAGGGAGGACGAAAAATGACCCTAAATGTTATCAATGACAACAAAACGCACCATGACGCACAAGATTGGTTAAAAACCCTAATTGACTTAGAAACCAGCGAGGAGGGAACATGAACTTAATGTTAATCATGACACAAATGAATTGCATGCACAAGATTGTTAAAAAACCTTTATGACAAGAATAAGTCTAGGATAGGACGAAAATGAACCTAAATGTTCATCCAATGACAAAAATAACTTATTGAATGACAAATTGGTAAAACCCATATGACAGAATAGCCTAGAGGAGGACAAATGCCTCAATGTTTCTCAATGACAACACACACCTATTGGATCAAAGTATGGTTAAAAAACCTTAATTGAACTGAATAACTCAAGTGATGACGAAATAATTAAATGTTAATCCAATTGACACATACTGACTTATTAGATTGACAAAAGTTGGTTAAAAAACCCTAAATTGAAGAAAAACAAGGAGGACGAAAATGACTAATGTTCACCCAATGACACAACACACATTAGATTGCGACAAAGATTGGTGTTAAAAAACCCTAATTGGGAACAAATATATAGCTAATGGAGGAGAAAAATCACCAAATGTTCATCCAATGACATAAGGACACACTGATTGCATGCACAAGATTTGTAAAAAGTAATGTACTAGAAGTAATAGAGGAGGCGAAAAATGAACTTAAATTCATTCCAATTGACACAGAAGACACTTTGGATTAATCAAATTGGTTAAAAACCGGATAATGGACAAGAAAAACCTAGGGAGGATGAAAATGACCGAAATTTAAGTCCAATGACACAAATGGAACATATTGGATGCACAAATTGGTTAAAACCCTATTGGACAAGAATAAGCTAGGGAGGACGAAAATGCCTAAGTTCGTCCGTATGACACAAAGTAACTTATTGGTATTGCACAAATTGCGTTAAAAACCCTAATTGGACAAGAATAGCCGAGGGAGACGAAGTGACCTAAAATGTTACCAATGACACATGCACTTATTGCATGCACAAGATTGGTGTTAAAAACCCTTAATTGGACGAAGAATAAGTATTAGGGGAGGCGGGAATGAACCTAATGTTAAATCCAAGTGACACAAATAAGCTATTGATGACAAGATTGGTTAAAAACTCAAATTGTACATAATAAGCCTAGGGGAGACGAAAATGACCTAAAGTTATCCAAGCACAAACGCACCTATGGATGCACAGATTGGTTTAAACCCTACATTGGTAGAATAACCACCGAGGACGGAATGACTTAAATGTTATCGAATGACACAAATGAAATTAGTGCATACACAAGATGGGTTAAAGAACCTTATTGGACGAGAATAAGTCTAGTAGACGAAAATTGACCTAATGTTCATCCAATGTAAAATAACTTATTAATGCACAAATTGGTTAAAAACCTAATGGACAAGAATAAGTCTAGGGGAGACGAAAATGACTTAAATGTTCAGCCAATTACCCAAACCACACCTATTGAATGCACAAGAATTGGGTTAAAAACCTAATAACGAATAACTCGAAGATGACGAAAATAACTAAATGGTTAATCCATGACACAGTGAACTAGAGTGCACAAGATGGTTAAAAACCCTAATTGGACTAGAATAAAACCTAAAGAGACGAAAATGACCTAATGTTCATCCAATGCACAAATGAATTATGATGCACAATTGGTTAAAACCCTAATTGACAAGAATAAGCTAGGAGGCGAAAAATGGACCTAATGTTCATCCAAGACCACAAACACACCTATTGGAATGCAACAAGTTGCGTTTAAAAACACAACTTAACTAGAATAAACTCAGTAGGCGAAAAAACTTAATGTTAATCAATGACACAATAACTTAGCATGCACAAGATTGTTTAAAAACTTAATAGGACAAGAATAAGTCTAGTAGGAAAAAAGACCTAAATGTTACTCCAATGACACCAAATGAAACTTTGGAGCACAAATTGGTTAAAAAACCCAATTGACTAGGAATAAACCTTAGGGAGGACGAAAATGACATCTAATATTAATTCAATGACACAAATGAACAATTGGATTCACATTGGTTAAAACCCTAATTGGACATAAAAGGCTTGGCGTTGACGACAATGACCTAAATGTTAATCCAGCCACAGATGAACTTTTTAGTAGCCCAGATTGGTTAAAAAACCCTAATTGAATTAAGAATAAGCCTAGGAGGACGGAAAATGACCTAAATGTAAACCATGACACAACACACCTATTAGATGTACAAATGGTTTAAAACCCTATTGGACTAGAATAAACCTAAGGAGGACGAAAAGGACCTAAATGTATCAAGTGACCAAATGAACTTAATTGCATGCACAAAATTGGTTAAAAACCCTAATTGGACAAAGAATAAGCTTAGGGAGGACGAAATGACGCTAAATATTCCTCCAATGACACAAAATGAACTTATTGCATGCATAGATTGGTTAATAAACTAATGGAACAGAATAAGTCTGGGAGGACGAAAATGAGCCTAAATGTTCATCCATGACACAAACACATTATATAGGATGCACTGGTTTAAAAATCGTAATTGGACAAGATAAACCTAGGAGGACGAAAGATGACCTAGATATTAGTCCATTGACAAAAATGAAACATATTGGATGCAAATATTTTGAAAAAACCCGTTTAATTTAACTGGATCATCAAGGAGACGGAAAATAACTTAAATGTTAATCAATTTTCAACATATAACTTATTAGAATGCACAAGATTGGTTAAAAACCACCATATTAGACCTAGAAATAAATCCTAACAGGAGGACGAAATGACCTAAATGTATTTCATCCAATGACACAAATGAACTTTATTTGCATGGCACAAGAATTGGTAAAAACCTTAATTTGGACAAGAGATAGCTATGGGGGTAAATATGACCTAATTGTTATCCAATGACACAAAACACAATATTGATGCACACAGATTTGTTAAAAACCCTATTGAACTAGAATCAAAATCAAGTGAGGACGAAAAATAACTATAAATGTTTAATCCTAATGGACACAAATGAACTTATTAGATGCAAAGATGGTTAAATAACCCACTATTGGAACAAGAATAAACCGTAAGGAGAGGATGAAAATTGACCTAAATGTCTCACCCAATGACACAAACCACCACCTATTGGATGCACAATTGGTTTAAAACCTAATTGGACGAGAATAAACCTTAGGGAGGTCGAAAATGCCTAAATGTTCATCCAATGACACAAAAGTTGAATTATTTCATGCAAAAGATTGGTTAAAACCTAATTGGACAAAGATAAGCCTAAGGGGACGAAAAGACCAAATGTTCATCATGACACAACACATTATTGGATGCAAAGAGTTGTTAAAACCCTAATTGGATTAGAATAAACAGGGAGGACGAAATGACTAAAATGTTTAACCATGACACAAATGAACTATTGCATGCACAAATTGGTTAAAACCTTAATGGGACAAGAATAAGTTGGAGGACGAAAATGACCTAAATGTTACCTCAATGACAACAAATGAACTTATGGATGACATAATTGGTTAAAACCCTAATTGGACAAGAAATTAAGGCCTAGGGGGATGAAAATACCAAATATTCCTCCAATGACACAAGATGACTTATGCATGCATAAGATTGGTTAAACTTAATTGGACAGAAAGTCTAGGGAGGACGAAAATGACCTAAATGTTCATCCAATGACACAAAAACACAGTAGTAGGATGCAACAAGATTGGTTAAAATCGTAGATTGGACAAGAATTAAACCTAGGGAGGACGAATAGACCTAAATATTAACAATGACACAAATGAACATGGATGCACAAGATTGACGTTAAAAACCCTAATTGACAAAATAAGCCTAGGAGACGAAAATGACCTAAATGTTCATCCTATGACACAAATGAACTTATTGGATGCAGAGATTGGTTAAAACCTAATGACAAGAATAAACCAAGGAGACGAAAATTGACCTATCCAATAACACCAAACACACCTATTGGAGCACAAGATTGGCTTTTACCCTAATTGGACTAGAATAAACCTAGGGAGGACGAAATTGACCTAAATGTTTATCCATGACACAACCACACATATAGGCTGCACAAATGGTAAAAATCGTAATTGGACAAGAATAGACTAGGGAGGACGAAAATGACCTGATTATTAATCCATTGACACAAATGAACATATTGATGCACCAAGATTTGATTAAAAACCCTTAATTGGCAGAATAAGCCTAGGGAGGACGAAAATGACCTAAATGTTATTCCAATGACAAAAAGAACTTAGTGAAGCAACAGATTGGTTAAAAAACACTTAATTGGACAAGAGATAAGCCAAGGGAGCGACGAAATGACCTAAATGTTCAGTCCAATGGACACAAACACACCTGATGATGCACAATATGTTAAACCTAATTTGACTTGGAATAAACTCAAGGAGGCGAAAAATAACTTAAATGTTAATCCAGATGACCATATGAACTTATTTAGATGCAAAAGATTGGTAAAAACCCTAATGGACTAGAATAAACTAAGGAGGACGAAAATGACCTAAATGTTGCATGCCAATGACACAAATGAACTTATTGCTGCACAAGATTGGTTACAAAACCCTAATTGGTAAGCTTAGGGAGGACGAAAATGACCTAAATGTTCATCCAATGACACAAACACACCTATTGGATGCACAAGATTTGTTAAAAACCCTAATTGAACTAGAATAAACTCAAGGAGGACGAAAATAACTTAAATGTTAATCCAATGACACAAATGAACTTATTAGATGCACAAGATTGGTTAAAAACCCTAATTGGACAAGAATAAACCTAGGGAGGATGAAAATGACCTAAATGTTCACCCAATGTGATGAGGACATAGAATGCATAACCAAGGAAGAAAGCCTAGAGGATATTCAAGGTCTTGGAACCCCAATGACAAGAGCAAGGTCAAAGAAGGCGAAGGAGGTTCTAAATAACTTGATAACCACTTTATTTGAAGCAAGTACAACTCATGAAGAATTAAAGCCCAAGATAGTCAATTGCTTAACCCAAATTGAAGAAGTTAAGGAATGAAGGCGGCATCTATGTGTTATCAAATTTTAATATTAGTTTTAATTAAAGTAATAGACTAAATTAATAAGAATTTGGGTGTAACTGAAAAAAATGTCAGTTGGGCCAAATTTAGAGTGTTGGTATCAGTGACCTCGCAATAACAGAAAATATATCAGTTTACGTTACAAAATTAATCAGTATCAAGCGAACAGCGGAATTTAAATTTTGAGGCATGCAAAGTTAGCAATATAGAAAATTAAAGAGAGAGAGAGTTAGAGAAGAAGACACAGAGATTTATCCTGGTTCGGTTGTCCACAACAACCTACGTCCAGTCCTGAAAATCCAATTGGATTTCAGATTTTCTTCTCCTTCAATAGAAAGAATCAATTACAAAGACTTTCCAGTTTCCTCCCTGAAACCTATCAATCTCTAATTATGTCTTTCCTATTGAATACCCTCTGATCCTTGTAGACACTCAGCAGCCTATCACAGAATCAAAGTACAACTCTTTCTTGTTGAGCCCTCTCAACCAAGAAAGTAGTCACCAGTTTCAAGCTGGCTTTTCTTGCGTTCTATTCCTTTCAAAGATTTATTACAGAATGAATAAAAGATGTAAAACAAAAGAGTCTTCAATCTTTATGAATGTTGCTCCTCACGAATCTGAATATTCAAGCCTTGTTCATGAGCACATTATCATTTCTCTTAGATTGTCAACAAAACGTATTGAGATCTGTAATCACAATTATGAAGTTGTTAGTTTGTTGCCATGAACCATTGAGAGCACTATGAGAAATTATGAAAGTTATGAATTGTTATGTAAAAGTTGTTAGAATAAAGATTGAAAGACATCTTATATAGTATCTGAAAATACCAACTACGAAATCGATTTCCCAATCGATTTTGTAAAGTTTAAAAAGTGCTAAATCGATTTGCCAATCGATTATCGCGAGTCTTGTTTTTCTTTAATCTTGAAACTATACAAGCTAATCGATTTACCAATCGATTCTTTAAAACAACACTTTTCAGTAGAACATGTCCAGACTTGCATAAATCGATTGCCTAATCGATTTCTGGGAAACTGTTTCAATAAAAGTAGTATCAATCGATTACTCAATCGATTTGCCAAGTCTCAGAGTCGATGTATAAAAACACAGAGTCGATTTGGTCATAACCTCAGAGTTCACTGTGTTTTCAAAAAGTTTATTTCAATCGATTTGCCAATCGATTGTTTTCAAAACAGTGGCTCAGTTTTTTGATGTCAATCGATGTGTCAATCGATTGGATTCAAAACAGTGACTCAGTTTTAATGTCAATCGATTTGCCAATCGATTTAACACAAAACAGTGACTCAGCTATTTGATATCAATCGATTGCCCAATCGATTTAATTCAAAGCAGTGACTCAGCTATTTGATGTCAATCGACTTGTAAGGTAGCATGTTCCTGAAAAGTTTTTACCTGGTGTTTAGTTCAATCGATTTCCCAATCGATTGCAACCAAACTTATCAAAATTGAAAGTGTTAACAATAGATTGTCCAATCGATTGTATTTGTCACAGGTGAGGTCATTTTCAAATGATACTTTGTCAATCGATTTGCCAATCGATTTCCTCAGCACTGGAGTGCCACTGTGACTCATTCAATCGATTTACCAATCGATGTGTTACCATCAGGTTTGATTTGTGAAATGTTCAATCGATTTACCAATCGATTACTCTCCAAATCAGAGGCTACTGACTTGTGCAGTTTTCATTTTTAATTAAGCTAATCGATTGCCTAATCGATTGCACATTTACAAACACTTAAGATTTCCTTACACCCTTGTTATGAAATCGATTTCCCAATCGATTTACATAGTCAGAATTCAACTTTTGTTGATTTCTTGTGTTCCAAGCAATTTGATCCAAGTGTGTAGGATTTGATTATGGTTCCTGAAATCTTGCTCAATTCAAATATTAGATTTATCATGCATTGTATGAACATTGTTGAATTATTAATTATGTCAAAATTAGGAATCAAAGGATCAAAATCCAACAATCTCCCCCTTTTTGGCATAATTGACAATTCAACCAAATTGTAACTTGAGCAGTTTCAGACATATCATCATTTAATAGCATCATAAAATTATTGTTGAATGATCAGATCAGAGCAGAGCATGTATCAGAACATATCAGATCAGATCATATTAATACAACATACATTAATTAACAAGTGTTAGAGCATATATTTACAATATCAGAAAAAAAATTAATATAAGCATTCAGTTCATCAAGTTATAATTGTTCTCCCCCTTTGTCATTTGAGACAAAAAAGGCAGAAAATAATTTCTCCCCCTATGTTACATAACAAAAGCATTGGGGTTGAAACCATTTAACTTGTGTATTAAAAAAACTGTCAACACAATCATAGCAAGTTATGAACATATCACATGAATGCATAGAGAAGGAATAAACTGTCATATGCATTAAAAAAAATCACAAGAATACAGCAAGACATGGCAAAACAGCATAGATCCTAAAACCTAATCTCCTAAGCTAGGCTGGGCCTCACTATCATCTAAGGAAGAGGCTGAGACCGCTGTATTACCCTCAGCAGGTGTCTCCTCTTCGTGAGTCTCAGGGTTAACTAAGGGATCTAGGTTAGGTTCCTCAGCTGCTTGGCGACCAATGTCTGCAACATCTTCAAATGAGAGCTTGATGCCGAGGTGTGCCTGAATCTCATCCACAGTTTGAACAACTGAGGTCAAGGAGGCTTGCATACTCCTTAGACGTGCTTCCACTCTGGACTGAAATTCCAACACATGGGCATTATGGACCATCTGAGCTTCAATAAATTCCAAAATCTTAACAACAAAAGCAGGAGGAGCAGAGACAGTTTCAGATTGAGGCGGAGGTGGAGGTGGAGGCTGTGCCGGCTCAGCTGCAGGCTGTGATCTCATCCAAATACCTTGCACCCTTTTCAATTGCATCTGATTCACAATTGATTCTCCAAAAACCAGGGTGGTCTTGACAGATTCTTCATTTACCAAAGAAACCTTGAAGCGTTTGAGAATCTTGGTGATCAGCTGCGGATAAGGTAGCATAAGCTTAGTCTGCGAAGCTTCCAACATATGCCTGAGCACTATCCAAGTCCAGCTCATCCTTAATTCCTTTGATAATCCCCATAGCAGTAGTATGTCCAACTTTTGAACTACTGCGTGATTTCCTGATCTTGGCACTAACATACGAGTCAAAGCATACATCAACATTCTATGTTGGACCTTCATTTGACCAATGGGCAGTGAAACCGATTCAACGAACCCATCGACCATCAGGTCTTTAACTGCTGTGTGTCTATCCATAGACTCTTCCCAACCTTGGTCAGCAGTGTCGGCTTCTGAACTTCCATCAATGGACTTGCCGTAAAAAGGCAATCCTGATAAGGTAGAGAAATCGTCGAAAGTCATAGCAATCTTCTTCCCTTTGACTTGAGCAGAGAAACCTTCTTCAGTTAACTTGAAAGATGAGTAGAATTCCCTGATCAGCTTAGGGTAACAGTCAAGTGTAGACGAAAGAAAGTTCTCAAGTCCATGGAATCTGAGGTGATCCTGAAAAGTGAACTCGACATTATCAAAATAAGGAAAATCCATTGTCCTTGCTTCATGGATTTTTCTTTTTACAAAATCAGGTGATATGGAGGATTGAGGTTCCTTTTCTTTTGGTGCAGGGACCTTCTTAGCAGGGGGTGAGGAAATGGGTTTCTTCTTTGCAGGGGGTGAAGAAATGGGTTGCTTCTTTCGCTTTTGAGTAATCTCCTTCATTGCATCAGCCATTAATTTCTCAGTGGGAGGTTCCTTACGTTTCTTGATCTTTTCTGGAATAGGAGCAGGAGCCTTTCCCTTGTCCTTGGCAAGAATTTTGTGTGTTGGAATCGGAACTCGCTTTGTTAGTGTTTGAGGGGGTGAAGGGGTTTCACTTGTTGATGAATATGGAAGAAGGTGAGGTGTATGTGGCTGGTGTTGTTCACACGAGCCGATGGATCGCAACCAAAATAAATTGAATTTAAGGTAGAGTGTGATAGAATGAACAACTGATGAAGATGCAGAGCAGTGAAGCAGATAGAGTGTAAAACTGAAAAAGCTGGAAAATCTGGAAAAATCTGAGAAACTGATGAAGAAATCGATTTTGTCCTTTACCTTTTTATACTTTAACCCTTGTCAATCGATTTCCAAATCGATTGGGTTACCGTTACATCGAATCCTTAATCGATTGTGTAATTATGATGTCCAACGGCTAGTAAAAAAGTTCGCAACGGTCATATGCCTAATCGATTCCCAAATCGATTTTCCGTTTTACTAAATCGATGTCCAAATCGATTGTCCCAAATGTCAAATACTGAACACTGAATCAATCGATTTCCAAATCGATGCTCGGGATTTTTACAAAATATTTTCCAAGAAATCTGAAGTCTGGGCTGTCCAAATCGATTTCCAAATCGATTTTATAAACAATTTTCATCAGGTAATCGATTTCCAACTCGATTAATCTGGAAAACTTCACTGATAAATACCAGAATCAAATAAAACTTATATTTCACTAGGATCAATATCCCTAGTTTCATCCTTATGTTCAAAAAAGCTTTCTTTTGGTAATGCTTTCTGATGATATCTGCTAGCTTGTTTCTGTAGTATTCACATATTCGAGTTTTGATGACTCATTTGAAAATGATCTCTATGAAGTGGTGCCTTACCTCAATATGTTGTGTCTTGAATGCATTACAGGGTTCTTTGTTATTCTGATAGCACTTGTTTATCACACATAATTGGGACTTTTCCCAAATCGACACCGAAGTCCATAGATGCTGTTCATCCATAAGATTGAGCACAACGCTCCCAGCGCTATTATTCAGCTTCTGCAGTAGACAATGCAATACTTGGTTTGCTTCCTACTAAACCAGCGACACTAGAGAATTACCAAGTAGATGACAAGTGCCTGAGTACTCTTTCTGTCAAGTTTACAACCAGCAAAATCTGAGTCTGATAAACAACCAAAGTACATGTGAACCTTTTGGATACCACAAACCAAGACTTTTAGTAACCTACCAGTATCTGAAAATTCTCTTTACTGCACTGAGGTAGATTCCTTCGGATTCGATTGATACCGTGCACACATGCAAACGCTGAACATAATATCTGGCGGCTTGCTGTAATATAGAGAGAGATCCAATCATACCACGAAATCTAGTTACATCTACAGGTTGCCTATTTCATCTCGTCTAAGAATTTCCTTGACTCAATGGTGTGTATCAATAGACTTAAGCTTATCAAAGTTAAATTTCTTTATCAAAATCAGAACAATAGTTGGATTGACTAATGAAAATGCCTTGCTTGCTTTGGTTAATTTGAAATCCCAAGAAATATGACAGTTCACCATCATTGACATTTCAAATTTACCTTTTCATAAGGTTTCAAATTCTTTGCAAAGCTTATCATTTGTTGATCCAAATATGATGGTCATCAACATAAATTTGGACCAGCAAGATGTCTTTTCAGTAGTTTTTGTAAAGAGTGTCTTATCAACATTTCCTCTAGAAAAAATTTTGTTGATGAGGAAAGTGCTGAGTTTTCTCATACCAAGCTCTCTGGAGCTTGTTTCAACCCATAGAGGGCCTTTGAGAGTTTATACACATGGTTAGGAAAATCTGGATTTTCAAAACCTGGTGTTGACTCACAAAAACTTCCTCTTGTAGGTCTCCATTAGAAATGCCTCTTCACACATCATTTGATATAGATTGAAAGTCCATGTACATGCATAAGTCAACAAAATCCTTATGGGCTTCTAGTCTAGCTACAGGGGCATAGTCTCATCAAAGTCTATTCCCTCCTCTTGACTATAACCCTTTGCAACTAATCTGGCCTTTTTCCTAGTTATCACACCATTCTCATCTAAACTTATTTCTGAACACCCACTAGTTCCTATAACACGCTTACCCTCTGGCCTAGGTACCTAACGTTCCACATTTGTTCCTCTCAAAACTGGTTTAACTCCTCTTGCATAGCAAAGTATCCACTCACTATCTAAAGGGCTTCCTAAATGTCTTAAGTTCAATCTGAGACACATAAGGCTGTGAGGTTACAGAACTCTCTAAGGTTTCCTAGTTGACACACCTCTAGAGATGTCACCTATGACGTTGTCTAAGGGTGGTTTCTATTGATCTCCATTCCTTAGGTTAACTCACTAGTTTCTATAGGTTCTATGGTCTGCACTAGTTGGAGGATTAGCATAGTTGTTCTAGGGTTCGATTCTACAACATCATCAAAATATCATTACCTTAGAAGAGTTTTGTTCAAGTTTTCTGTAAAGATTCATCAAAATTTTTACATGAACTGACTCTTTCTATGGTTTTTGTTCTTGTTGTAGATTCTATAGGCTTTACTAGTTTGGAGTATCCCTAGAAAGTTCCTACATCTGCTTAGGGTCAAACTTTCCTAGGTGTTCCTTGCCATTGTTCAAACACAAAGCACTTACAAACCAAAGATTCTATAAGTAAGACAGGTTTGGTTCTTACCCTTGTAAAGCTCATAGGTGTTTTCTCTTAAGAAGTGTCTAATCAGTACTCTATTCACAATATGAGTGCTGTACTAATTGCAATCTGCCCAAAAGTACTTAGGTAGGTTGGAGTCCTTAAGCATGGTCTAGCTAACTCTTCTAGGGATCTATTCTTCCTCTCCACTACACCATTCGTCCTAGGGCTGAATAATGTGGTTGATTCCATTTGATTCACAATAATTTGAAAAAGATCATTTTTGGAATTCAACTCCATGATCACTTTTTATTGAAACAATTTCAAATTCATTCTCATTTTGTACTAAGCAGCCAATTTTGAAACAGAGAATGTATCATTTAATGAGCTAAAAGTAAGTCCAGTGAATCTTAGAAAATCATCAACCAGCACATATCCATACAGGTTTCCACCTAAACTCTTAACTTTGCAGGTCCCAAAGAGGTCCATGTGACTATTTGTAAACTCTATTTGTTCTAACCAATCTATAGAGGGAAATGGAGTCTTAACCCAGTTTACTCTTCTCAACATTGAATCACACAACCTATCTTCAGAAAACTTCCTATTGGGGAGTCCTATTACTAGCTGTTTGCTAACAAGCTTATTCAAGTGATTAATATGAATATGAGCAATGCGTTTATGCCACAGCCATGTTCATCTTGGTTTGATAACAAGCAACATACAGCACTTGGTAAAGAATTGAAATCCAACATGTAGATGTTGTTAATTCTGTCACCAATCAGCTTTATGTTTTTGTCATCTTTTATGTTCAATGATGCATGATTGGGATGAAAACTTACTTGAAAACCTTTGTCACATAGCTGACTTATGCTCAGCAAGTTATGCTTGAGTCCCTTCACATATAATACATTCTTATCACCTGTAGTTGACTCATTGCCTATGTCACCAATTCCAATAATTTTTCCTCTATTGTTGTCTCCATATTTGACAAAGCTCCTTCCTTTAATGTCCAAGGACAGGAATTTTGGATTTGTCCCTGTCATGTGCTTCGAACATCCGCATCCAAATACCATGAGTGCTTAGTGGATGTCAAGCACACTGCAAACAAATCAGAATTTTTGTTTTAGGTCCCCAATCTAAATTGGGCTGTTTGGTTAGTGTCAAACACAGATTTCTTTGCAGTCCAAATTTGCTTCATCCCTTATTGGCTATTTTTAAACTTGCAATTTGACACAAAATGCCATTTCTGCAACAGAAATGACACTTGCCTTTAAAGGATGAATGGTGATTTGGCTTAGTAAAGATATCATGACATATTCTTAGCAATAGCATATTTTTGACCATGTTGAGACACTTCTGGTTTGCATATAACCAATACCATATTTATTTTTATTCCCTTTTAACATGCATGTTTGTGTGTATATCCTAAACCAGATTTTTTCATGAACAATGTCTTTGATTGCTAAGTATGTCATTCGTTTATCTTTACTATTAGCAACTTTAACAAATCAGATTTTAATGATGAACTGTATTTTCAAGTTCAATGCACTTTTGCAGATTTTTCTTGTGAAATCCTTTTTCAATTGTTCACATAAATTTTCAATTTCTTTTATGCTCAACATTCATTTGTTCAAGCATTTTCTTTGTGTTTAACAATTGTTTTATGGAGTTCACATAATCATCATGCAATTCATTGAAAGCTTCTTGAAGTTCATCATAGGTGGATTAGGATTGTGAACTAACCTCATTTCTGATTCTGAATCTGAATTTGCCATGAGACACATATTGGCTTCTTCTTCATCCGAAGAGGCAGAGGATTCATCGTTATGTTCCAAGCAATATACGCCGCTTCTTTGTTTTGGTGACTGGTTCTTTGCCTTTGATTTTGCAGCTTTATTTTTTGTTCTGCAATTTGTAGCATTCTGACTTATGTGACCACTCTTTCCACATTCATAGCATGTAATTTGCTTGTTTTCACTGGTCTTGGAGCTGGATGGTTTTTCTGAATTTGTTATCTTCTTCTTCAGAAATTTCTTAAATTTCTTGACAAGCAGTCCGATTTCTGGTTCTCATTGTCACTGCTGGATTCATTTGAGCAGCTATCGGATTCAGTTTTGGATTGATTTGCTTGAACCTTCAGAGATAAACCTTTCTTTTTCCTATTTTCCATTTCAGCTTCATCCAGTCGATGTAATTCCATTTCATGTTCCTTAATTTTCCAAATAATGTTGCTTGTCGTCATCTTCGCTAGATCCTTAGACTCAGCTATTGCGGGTAATTTTGGGCTGCCATTCTCTGGTTAAACATCTCATAATCTTTCCGATCTGCTGTTCGTTATCCATATATTTTCCTAGTGCATGCAGGTTGTTGACAATGTGTGTGAATCTTGTTTGCAAATCACTGATTGACTCTTCTTTCTTCATGCTAAATATTCATATTCGTGCATGAGCGTATTCACGCGAGCTCTCTTAACATCAGTAGTACCTTCATGAGTTTCTTGGAGGATTCCCCACATCTCTTTTGCTGATTTGCAATTGGATACTCTAAAGAACTCTTCTGCACATAGGGCTGATGTGATTATGTTCTTCGCCTTCGCATTGAAACCAACCTTCTTTTTGTCTTCATCGGACAGTCGGCTCTAGGCTTGATAATCATTGAGTCGTCAGTTCCTGCAATCTTGGGAATGTACGGACCGTTTTCAACAGCATCAAGGATATCTATGCCACTTGCTTCCAGGAATATGAGCATTCTTTGCTTCCAGTACATGTAGGCTGTACCGTTGAAAGCTGGTGGTCGTGCTAACGAAGCGCCTTCTCCCAGAACGTCAGTTGAGGCCATCTTCTTATAAGTTTTACCTCTCAAGAAGTTGGCTCTGATACCAATTGTTGGTATCAGTGACCTCGCAATAAAGAAAAATATATCAGTTTTCGTTACCAAATTAAATCAGTATCAAGCGCACAGCGGAAATTAAATTTTGTGGCATGCAAAGTTAGCAATATAGAAAATTAAAGAGAGAGGGTTAGAGAAAGAAGACACAGAGATTTATCCTGGTTCGGTTGTTCCACAACAACCTACGTCCAGTCCTGAAAATCCAATCGGATTTCAGATTTTCTTCTCCTTCAATAGAAAGAATCAATTACAAAGATTTTCCAGTTTCCTCCCTGAAACCTATCAATCTCTAATTATGTCTTTCCTATTGAATACCCTCTGATCCTTGTAGACACTCAGCAGCCTATCACAGAATCAAAGTACAACTCTTTCTTGTTGAGCCCTCTCAACCAAGAAAGTAGTCACAGTTTCAAGCTGGCTTTTCTTGCGTTCTATTCCTTTCAAAGATTTATTACAGAATGAATAATAGATGTAAAACAAAAGAGTCTTCAATCTTTATGAATGTTGCTCCTCACGAATCTGGATATTCAAGCCTTGTTCATGAGCACATTATCATTTCTCTTAGATTGTCAACAAAACTGTATTGAGATCTGTAATCACAATTATGAAGTTGTTAGTTTTGTTGTTATGAACAGCTAAGAGCGTTATGAGAAATTATGAAAGTTATGAAAATGTTATGTAAAAGTTATGAGAATAAAGATTGAAAGACATCTTATATAGTTTCTGAAAAACCAACTACTAAATCGATTCCTCAATCGATTTATTAAAGTTAAAAACATATGCTTAATCGATTTGCCAATCGATTTCGCGAGTCTTGGTTTTCTTTAATCTTGAAACTATACAAGCTAATCGATTTACCAATCGATTCTTTAAAACAACACTTTTCAGTAAAACATGTCCAGACTTGCATAAATCGATTGCCTAATCGATTTCTGGGAAACTGTTTCAATAAAAGTAGTATCAATCGATTACTCAATCGATTTGCCAAGTCTCAGAGTCGATGTATAAACACAGAGTCGATTTGGTCACAATCTCAGAGTTTACTGTGTTTTCAAAAAGTTTATTTCAATCGATTTGCCAATCGATTGTTTTCAAAACAGTGGCTCAGGTTTTGATGTCAATCGATGTGTCAATCGATTGGATTCAAAACAGTGACTCAGTCAATTTTAATGTCAATCGATTTGCCAATCGATTTAATTCAAAACAGTGACTCAGCTATTTGATATCAATCGACTTGTCAATCGCTTTGGTAGCATGTTCCTGAAAAGTTTTTACCTGGTGTTTAGTTCAATCGATTTCCCCATCGATTGCAACCAAACTTTGTCAAAATTGAAAGTGTTAACAATAGATTGTCCAATCGATTGTATTTTGTCACAGGTGAGAGGTCATTTTTCAATTGATACTTGTCAATCGATTTGCTAATCGATTCCCTCAGCACTGGAGTGCCACTGTGACTCATTCATCGATTTGCCAATCGATGTGTTACCATCAGGTTGATTTGTGAAATGTTCAATCGATTTGTCAATCGATTTCCTCCAAATCAGAGGCTACTGACTTGTGCATTTTTCATTTTTAATTAATCTAATCGATTGCCTAATCGATTGCACATTTACAAACACTTAAGATTTCCTTACACCTTGTTATGAAATCGATTTCCCAATCGATTTACATATTCAGAATTCAACTTTTGTTGATTTCTTGTGTTCCAAGCAATTTGATCCAAGTGTGTAGGGTTTGATTATGGTTCCTGAAATCTTGCTCAATGTCAAATATTAGATTTATCATGCATTGTATGAACATTGTTGAATTATTAATTATGTCAAAATTAGGAATCAAAGGATCAAAATCCAACAAGAAAACCGATACAGTTAGAGAGCACAGAAGAACCGATACAGTTAGATCCAGGACGCTACCACAGGTTCCCGGGAATCCACCCGTGGAAGTCCCTTCTTCCTCTTTCGGTGGTCGGAAGGGGAGGTCTCCCAAAATGGACCTTTGGGCGGCTGTGGAAGTGCGGAACGCCAGCAATGGCAAGATATGCTTGCGTCCAAGGAGTGGCGGTTTTCTGAACGTCATTTCGCTCTCTGCGGACAGAAAAATTTCCCTTATTGTGGCAAAGGCTTCTGTCCTTATATAACGATGGGCACCTGCCGCTCCAAATAAAAGACGAGAGGGGATATTGCGAGAGGCATAAATGACTAACTTTGCCGATATGAAACCACTACCCTCGAACGCATCCCGATTACAGCACCTAAAACGGGTACAAGGACTGTATCTGGTAATCCAAAAAAGCTCCATCTGGCACGAAATAAGGGGTTACATGGAAAGCTGAAATATCCCTCTTGTTGTTCTTATCAAATTATCCTTTGAATTACTCTGACATTCCACGTTCCCGAAACGGATCCTATCAAATATTTGACATTTTCTATGATCATCTCTATTTTAGGTATTCGGGAATCCTCCTTAATAGACGAAATATTCCTATTATGTCAATGCCAATTGAATCATGTGTATTAGCTGTGAATTCGAACTTTTTGGTATTTTCCGTTTCTTCGGATGATATGATGGTCAATCATTTGCTTCATTGGTTTCAACGGTGGCAGCTGCGGAATCCGCTATTGGGTTAGCCATTTCGTTTAGAACTTTCCGAGTCGAGGGACTATTGCTGTAGAATTGATTAATAGCATTCAAGGTTAAACATGACTCCTAGAGAATTACCAAAATACGAAGTTCTCTTTTCTCCTTTCGTTCTCTTCTTTCTTTTTATTTTTACTTGGTTGGCAGGGCAGGGTCGGGGCCTTATCGCTGGGCGAGCGCATCCGATTGATTCTAAAGTCCTTTCCTAAACCACTTCCCGTTTAGTTGCTGAAAGATAGATAGAACTATGAGATTTAGTTCCAGGAATATGCAAGCTAGAAAGATGCTATTTGCTGCTATTCCATCTATTTGTGCATTAAGTTCGAATAAGATATCAATCTATAATGAAGAAATGATAGTAGCTCGTTGTTTTATAGGCTTCATCATATTCAGTCGGAAGAGTTTAGGTAATACTTCAAAGTGACTCTCGACGGGAGAATCCAGGCTATTCAGGAAGAATCGCAGCAATTCCCCAAATCCTAACGAAGTCGTTCCTCCGGAATCTAATGAACAACAACGATTACTTAGGATCAGTTTGCGAATTTGTGGCACCGTAGTTGAATCATTACCAATGGAATGCTGTGCGCCTAAGTGCGAAAAGACAGTGCAAGCTTTGTTATGCCGAAACCTAAATGTTAAGTCAGCAACACTTCCAAATGCCACTTCTTCCCGTCGCAATCCGTCTCAGGACGATCTAGGCACAAAGTTTCACTTATTAGTTAGGAGGAGATTTAGCCCCCTGTGTATCTCGAAAGCAGAAAAAATAGAACTCATTCGAGAGAGCTTGGTGGTCTTAAGAATGGTTCGGGGTGGGGGTTCTCTTAAGAATAAATAAGACGAATAGAATCTAATTCATGTTTATGCTAACAGAGAGCGGATCCAATACACAGACAACTTCTTTCTCATGAAGCAGCTTTGCAAGAAAGGCTTTATCTGATAGGGGCTCGAACGCCGTTGCTTGTTTGGGTCGAGCGTCAACCTTAGCGCATCCGTTTTCTTGCTCCTTAGCACAAGCACTAAGTAAGCTCGTGAGGCCTTCAATATCGCACCTACTAGGACTGAAATTAAGTTTTCGAATAGGACGACTTCTTTCTTTTTTGTATGCTAGGGCCGCCCGCACGCTTTAAGGGTTGTTGAACGTATTGCACTAAGAAAGACTCCTGCCGTTGCGGTAAGATTTCTTTGAAAGCCAAGCCGCTCAAGCAATTTCTTTAAAGAAGAGCAAGCAAGATAAGGAAGGCTCGAAAGCTGCGAAGAAAGTCGAGCTGCTCTTATCGAGCTGTGAAATCGTGTGGTGAGGTATTGGAAGTGTTCAGCGAATATAGATAAAAAAACTAAAAAAGAGCACCGTGCTATACTGGCAGAGCTTCAGCAAAACTAGGTAGGTAGCTTTAGCTAATGAGAGATGGATTTGGGGATTAGATTATATTAGGCCTCCTAATTAATGGAATTAGTTTTATATTGATTAGTTTATTTTTAAAGAACATTCTCCTTGACTCGATCTATAATGGAATTATCGATAGAACGTTGATCAATATTAAGGAAGAGATCGAGGATCACAGCAGATCCTATCTGATCTTTGTCAACACAAGACTCGAAGCCCCCTGCTCAAACAAAAGGGTAATCCTTCAGAATTGAAAATTCCTTTCGGATTTCTTATATTTAATTATAGTTGAGGGGAGAAGACTCTCTATCTATATAGGGGGGGAGCCATTGTGAAGCCTAGAGAGGCGGAAGCGCAAATAGCTTCTACCGAGTTCCACAACACTTAGCTTAGTAGCTTAACTCTTTTCTACTGGCGTGGCGCTGCTGGGATGCTTCTGATCAATAGAACAGGAAGAGGAGTCAGCCAAAAAGAAATTTGAAAGTAATGACCACCAAGATACGCATAGTGATTCGATCTTTTGATCACCCATTTTTGGAAAACAATTTTGGGGGGCTTCCGCCTTACACACGGAAGATTGGATTGCCTGAATCACGAGTCTTAATATACTGTGTTACGATCACCTCATATTGATAAAAAGTCCAGAAGAACAATTTGAAATGGGAATCAAGAAAAAATAATCTGGTCATAAAAACAGAAAGCATGAATTGCGAAAGAGAAGTTTTTTCGGTTAAAACACCGTGCGACTCGGAGGACATAAGACTTCTTGGTTCAAGCCAAAAAGATTGCCGGCAGAATGCTCCTACCCACCATGCTTGGCCCTTTACCTTACTTAAGAATAAATGGGGGGTAATGCAGCGTGGGAAATAATTAAAGAAGTGTCTGATACAACAGGTAAACTTAAGGAGTGGCGGCAAAGCTCTTGATTGATCAAACGCGAGTGAACTGTGCTTAGACGCTTCGTAAAACCGCACCGATCTACGAGAGGAGCTGATGGATGAGTAGGCTTCCCTTTCGATTTACAACGGAGATGTGATCTGGGACACGATGGGAGGTTTGCGTGCCTCGGTAGGAAAGAGATCACCGGAGTATAGCACAAGATCGCCTTTTTTTTTCTTGCTGCCATGGGGTCGACCTGTAAACAAGGTAAACCCAATGGGAACCAAAAACGGGAGGGTACCCACATTGACATTGGGCAGAAGACGATCCAAAAAGCGAAGGCTCACCCAGACCAGCTGAAGGCGATCGGCAGTGAGGGATGCTTACCTTCTTCTTAGAGAAAGGGGAAAGGGGCAACCTATCTTACTAATAATAAGAAAGGGGGTGAGATAGGCGACAGGTAGCTTGCTTCCAAGCCGGCCCGGCCGCAAGGAATCAAGAGATCTTTGCCGGTGCTGACTTGGATCTCGGGTGACGGAAGAAGGCGCCCAGAAGTGACGAGCAGTCGCGGTCGAAGCTTGGCTCTAGGCGATAGGCTAGCAGTAAGCTTGGCTACAGCGAAGCGCTTACCAAGCGCGAAGGATTCGTTCCTCTCCCAGCAAGAGGATGCGCGAACTCCAAGTCAAGCGCGCTAGCGCGCTTTACCAAGGCTTTATCTGATAGGGCTCGAACGCCGTTGCTTGTTTGGGTCGAGCGGCTGGCTTCAAACCTTAGCCACTTGAGCCGTATGCGGGGGAACTCGCACGTGCGGTTCTTAGGGGGGAGAGCTAGTAGGAACATCCTATCCCATAGCGTTTATTTTGGAGCTCAATATGAAATCCTATTTTATTTGCAAGACCCGTTCGGATAAGGGAAAACTCCAGAGATTGCTTCGAAGTAAGATCCTTGCGTTGACCCTTTCCTGAACCAGAACCGGGGGGGAGAGGAAAGGGGATAAAAATTTCCCGTTAGGGCTTTCCGGACCTTCCCCACCTTTTTTCATTCTCCCTGCCCCTCTCCCCATCCAACTACTCGATACAACGACCTATTAGATCGTGTTCTTAGACATCGCGATGCAAATATATCACGTCATCTCAACTGGGTGTGTATATTTTAGGCTTTACAGTTTGGTTTGTATATTCATAATGATACCATGAGTGCTTTAGGGCGCCCTCAAGATATGTTTTCAGATACTGCTATACAATTACAACCTGTCTTTGCTCAATGGATACAAAATACCCACGCTTTAGCACCTGGCACAACGGCCCCTGGTGCAACAACAAGCACAGTTTGACTTGGAGGTGGTGATTTAGTGGTCAGTGGGCAACAAAGTAGCTTTGTTACCTATTCCATTAGGAACTGCAGATTTTTTGGTACATCATATTCATGCATTTACAATTCATGTGACGGTATTGATACTCCTAAAAGGTGTTCTATTTGCTCGTAGCTCACGATTGATACGGATAAAGCAAATCTGGTTTTCGTTTCCCTTGTGATGACCCGGAAGAGGGGGTACATGCTAAGTATTCCGCTTGGGATCACGTCTTCTTAGGATTATTTGGATGTACAATTCCAATTTCTGTAGTAATATTCCATTCAGTTGGAAAATGCAGTCAGATGTTTGGGTGTATAAATAACGATCAAGGAGTAGTAACTCATATCACAGGAGGAAATTTTTGCGCAGAGTTCCATTACCATTAATGGGTGGCTTCCGCGATTTCTTATGGGTCGCAGGCATCCCAGGTAATTCAGTCTTATTTCTTCATTATCTGCATGGGCTCTTTTCTTAGGTCCCATTTTGTATGGGCTTTAGTTTAATGTTCTATTCAGCGGGCGTGGGTTATGGCAAGAATTATTGAAATCATCGTTTGGGCTCATAATAAATTAAACGTTGCTCCTGCTACCAGGCCTAAGACCTCGAGCATGTACAGGGACGGTGCTGTAGGAGTAACCCATTACTTCTGGGTGGAATTGCCACAAACGTGGGGCATTCTTCTTAGCAAGAATTATTGCAGTAGAGTATAATGGCTAGGAGGATTTGAAAAGCATTATGGCATTAAAGATTTCCAAGGTTAGCCAAGGCTTAGCTCAGGACCCCACTACTACGTCGTCGTATTTGGTTTGGTATTGCTACCGCACATGACTTCGAGAGTCATGATGATATTACTGAGGAA
>PGTU02002807.1:0-12376 GCA_002896215.2 Cicer echinospermum
TAAAAGAATACATATCTTATCCATAGGATCACCTTAAACAGATAAATGTTATGTGTGGGCTGAAATATTTTGTTTCAGGTTTAAACTCGACTTTGCCAGATTGATGCAAGTATTTTTCTACCATCCAACTTAAAAAGATTAATATATTTATTAATTTAAATATAGAATTAAATTTCTACATGAATTTACACAACTTAAAATTTTACCATAAAACTATAATAATTCAACCATCTGATAACACTATAATTATAACGGTTAAATATGTTTTTAGTCATATAAAGCTTTCAATCATTTAATTTTAACTTATAAAATAGAAGTACAATTTAGGCCTTACAAAATATATCTATGTAATTTGTAGTCCGGTTAAAATTAACAGTAATTTTGAATGAATTTTTAATACATGTTAACAATATTATAAAAATTCTTCCACAAAAATAATTAAATACTCAATTACTAGGTCTTATCTTAAATTTTACGTTATAACAAAATTTATATAATTAATAATTCCTAATGGGAAAAACTTTTGCCCATAAAATTATTCAACTGTTTTTAAGGTGATAGCCAAATAAATATATTTTTTAGAAGGCGATTTAAAAATTTATATAGATAATGTATAGAGATTAAAAAATTGATATTTTGTTATAGGAATAAAAATGAAATATAATTTTGATCTTTAAAAGAAAAACAGAGCTAGATCTTTGTTGAGTGTTTTTTACTCAAGTCTTTAATAGAGCTAGTAATGGGCCCGAGACCCAATAAGAAAGCCCACGTGCAACCTGATTTCGACTTGATGTCAATTTGATTTTTAAAAAAAAGATTGTGTTCTGTTTTTCGTTACTCTTACTGGCACACTTTTCTCTTTTGTTGTTATCTTCTTCTTCAAGCAAGAGACGGGAGTATGAGAAGACGAAAGGATCTTTACGAAGCTGGTTAGTTATGAGAAGAAGAACGGGAGCTGGAATCGTGAAAGGAAATCGACGCGGCGTGGTAACCGATTTTTTTGTGTGAGAAGAGAGAATATGACATTACTCGACGACGTGGAATGAAGCCCATGACATGTCGACCCCGTATAGCGGAGAGGTAGGTGAGAGTTTTTCGAGTGCGGTGGATTTGTTTGAGGTTCGGTTGATTTGATTTCGCGACGAATGTCTTCGATTGATTTAGAGATGAAGGTTGATTCGTTAAAGTAGTTGAAGACGCATGGATTTGATGAGATTGTCGAGAGTGCGTTGGAAGAGATGTCCATTATTGAAGAAGATGATGAACCCGTCGTCATTTTCAGAGTTTGGAAGATGAAAGACTGTTCGGACCGGTGGTGTAGTGATGTCTGTTGCTACTTCCGGGAGGACTTCGATTTTGAGATGGGCTCAATTGTTTATTTCGGCCCATAAACACTAATTTAACTGTTTCTAGATAGAATGGGTTTCATTTTTGACCCTATTTTCTTTTCCTTCCTTTTATGCACCTCTGGAAAAACATGGATAATTTAAGGACATGTACATGTTATTCTTAATTTCTTACGGCCGTTTTAGACATTTTATTGAGAACGTTGTAATTTTAAAAAATAGATTTTTTTGATAAATTAATTTTAATTTTATATTTTGTAATTAAGCTACATGAGATTTTATTTTTAGTTCATTTTAAAATTTGTTGTGTTCATATATAAGAGAGATGTGATCCATACATTCATTGTATTATAAGGTTTGGGTGGAGATTTGGTTTTAATGTCTTTTATGACCCTCAAATTCCACAATATTGTCCTCCTCACTCCCACCCCCAATTAAAATTTAAGTTCTTATCCTTTCATTTGACCGATTCCTATTCTACCCAGCCTCATCCATAAATATAAAATATTTAAAAATCATATTTATTATTTATTAAAACAATAATTCATAGAAAGGATATTGAATTTTATTAATATAAAAAAAATATTAAATAAAAGAATAAATTATATATTATATTATATATATATATATATTATAATATATATTATATACTATATATATATATTATATATATATGTTATAATTTAAAAATATATTAATTTAATAATAGTCAAGTTCGAGGAAAAATGTTTAAACCACCATTCAATTATCAAATCTTGAATCGTTGTATTCAATTTTTGTTGGTTTATTTTCCAAAGCCATTTGTTATATATTGGGATTTACAGTAAAGAAGCTTAATGAATCAAGAGAAAAAAAATTATATAATAAGATTAAATTTTGACCATACAACTATACTATACAAGGATGATCATGACTACAAATGTCACATGACCAATTAAAATAATCACGTGACTTTTTATTTTAATCTTAATCATTCATGATTTTATCAATGACTAATATTCACTCTTATTATAAAATAAAGTAAAAATTCATTTGATATATTTCATATATGTGTGTATGTCAAATGTACATATTTTAAATAAATATTCTCTTACATGGGTGCTTTGGGAATCATTGTTGCAAAATCTTCGCGAGTGATTTGAAGATGAATTTATAACATTCGATGTCTTCTTGTTTTTTTGTGAATAGAACTTTTCTTGTAGGACATCCTTCTACATTTTACTAGTAGAATATGGCTACTTCGAGTGATATTATTATACTTTTGTGTATTTAGATTCATTCATTAAAAGTTGTAAGTAACTCTATTATTGTTATTGGTTTTCTCATAGTATTAAATGTTATTTTTCTGTGATATTTTTGTCATTCTATAAAGTGAAGAAATAAAAAGAATTATTTGGTTACGATTCGTAGTTGGCTGTTGGCTGAGAAGAAAGAAGTGAGGGAATAACTCTGAATTGGAGATTGATCATTTTTCTGAAATTTAAAATTATTCAAGAAACTCTAATTATCAATGTATTGTAAAAAGATTATCTAGAGAAACTTTATCAATGAAAATGTTCATGATGCATATTCGTGCTATTTCAATTATTTACTCTCATATCAAGATAAGAGAGGCATTAACATATTGATTTAGAGCCTATGGAATCATTACTTGATTTGTACAACAATTATCAAGTTTATTTTCACTAGGCAACCATGGCAGTGCTTATCTTTAGCTCAACATCTATCTCCTTATCCTTTGCAAACAACTTTGATACATTATCTAAAATGTGTGTCTAAATGAATTCTAATATAGCATAAAATTGATTGTGATTGTAATTGACATGTTAATCACTCATTGAGATAATTCATCTCTGACGATATGTAAGGTAATTTTTACGTCATTATGAATTAACCATTGAATTAAAAAGTGAACGAATATTCAAATGGAGACACCATTATATGAAGTAAATTTTTATTAATAGTATTTCTAGACTTTTATTTTACTAAAGTTGTGAATACATCATATACCACATGATGATCCACCTGGCCCCACCATAAAGAAAAGCTTGTCGATAGTCGGATCCTTGGATCAACCATTGTATGCAAGTCATTAACACTTTGAATTAGCATCACTATATTTTTTATTTCATCAGGTTTTTAACATCAATTTCATTAAATTTTGAATCAATAATATCAGTTCCTATGAAAACCTGAGTTTCTAAATCCTTCTTGAGGCAGTCTCCCACTAACCCATGGGGATTATCCATATTAGGTGGAGCATAAGTTTCACCACCAAATCTAATCAATGATGCTCCATTGCTCAAGTGATAAACAATGTCTTAGGCCAATATCCAACATGAATTTGTTCTTTTCAACAATTAACCACAATGACCCGTGACTCGATCCTACAAATATTTAGCAAATTAAATAAAATTAACCAAATAAGTTACTAGAAATGATATCAACCACTCATAATAATATAATTTTTAAAGAGATCCGTGAAGCCTATATCAACCCGCAAATGTAAGATATTATTAAATTGACATTTTAGTGTGATATTACGGTTCAAATATGAGAAGTGCACTTTGTATGTGTGAGTTTATGTGGTGTTATCCATTTCGTCTACAAACCATTATTTTTTATATAAAAAAAAAAAGTTATTATGTCATAATGAGTTATATTTTGTTTGTTTATTTAATTATAATTTTTGTTTGATTAATTAATATTACTTCTTAAAATTACTAAATAGAAATATCAATAGTAATTACTTAAATATAATATTTATTTATCTAAGTACTATTATTATATCAAAAAATAATAATCTTTAATATGTTGTTAATTTATATGTGGAGGATTGTAACACGTGAATACATTCATAATCAAAAGTACAAAAGTACCTGTTTAATTCTGACAACAAGAACCCATTTGTGCAATGATCCAATGGAAGTGACAGGTGATGGACAGCTCCAAAGAGAAAATTTTTGTTTGGATTAACTTGTACGAAGCCTGGACAAGCATGAGTGCAACATCCAGTTTTACTTTTGCCATCAACCTGCATGTTTGTATCAATTTGAGCTTGAGCAAAATCATAATATATATATTTAAATTGTCTAATGTATTAAATTCATATGCATACCGTCCAATGACCAATAGTCGTAGTTGACTTGTCTCCATATATGCTTGGATGAAACTTGTATATCAATAAACAGTACAAATAGTATATTAATAGAGAGTAATATAGACAAAAAAATAAAAATCATGAATAATCGGTTAAAAAGAGCGATTATATAGTGAAAGTTATGTCACCATGAAATTGAAATGAAAATATAGTTTGACATAAACAAAAACGAAAAGTAACTCACTCCGATTCCTGCCTGGATGCTATTAAGTTTTGTTGGTGGCGACATTTGAACCCAAATGGAAGATATGCTATATTGACCACTTTTTAAGTGATAAATTATACCACCTATTTCTGCATGTGCTCCATGAAATATCATGTTTTGAGTTGTATCGAGGTAACAGACTAGAAAAATACAAAAAATACAAATTTTAGAATATGCATAGTAACTTTGCTAAAATGTTATATATAGTAATTAATATTTTTTTAATAAAAAATATAATGTTATATCATATTTTTTATGGTTATTTATAGTTTAACTGATATTTAAAAAATATTTAATGAGCTGATATTTTAAAAATATTTTAGCATATGCAATATGGAATAGTCTTTTAAATATTGTATGATTTTTTGTAATTGCTATTGTTTACTTAACGAAGAAATTAGTACATGCTTACACAAGCTAAGCAAGATATAGCAAAATATTTTAATTTTGAAATACTACAATGTATCAAATAAAGAAAGTGATATTTTTAGATATAATAAAATTCTATTCAAATAAAGAAAGTGATTATTTTTATATATGAATAAAAGGTGTGGAGCTAAAAATTTAAATGGGTTCAAACAATGAAATTAATTTCAATGTATTATCGTTTAAATTTTGTAAAATTTGACGTTAATTGTAAACAGTAAAAACTTAATATGGTCGAACAATGAAAGGAATTAATGTACGTTTAAAAATTTTGTAAAATTTGACTATTGGTTTAAATATTGACTTCTTACTTTTTTTAAAAATTATAAAACTATTTATCCAAAATGCGTTACCTTTTGGATCAGATTAGTGAAAATTAGTTTAATGGACAGAAGGGGAGGGAGAGGAAAAGGGAATGTAGATGTATTTGATTCAAAAGATGGAGATGAATTTTCAATGGATTTGTGTTTGTTCAAGGAGATATGTGGAAAGTTTAAATGAGTTTTTAGTTGTTTTCATTTCTTCCCCTCTCTTCCCGTTCAAATCTCTTCAAATGGAGGTAGACCAAAATAAATTTTATAAAGAGTTTTGGCTTTCCTCTCTTTTCTCGTTCCCTTTAAATGATCCTTAGTATTTACTTTTATTAAAGAGAATTGTTATTAAGATTCAATTCTACCTTTTTATTGTTATTTTATCTTAAAAAAAATATATCATGATTGGTAGGTATGACACACCGACATACAATTTAATTGGGAACTAGTTAGAGTAGATCTTGGTGCATGAGTTTTGTATTGGAAGTTTTCGACGGTGAAGTCATGAATACATATATCTGGTTAGATAATAACGATGGTGACAATATATGATGTAGGAGACTCAGCCTTAAGATAGAGATTGTTGTGTTCATATATAAGAGATATGTGATCCATACATTCATTGCATTATAAGGTTTGGGTGGAGATTTGGTTTTAATGTCTTTTATGACCCTCAAATTCCACAATATTATCTTCCTCACTCCCACCCTCAATTAAAATTTAAGTTCTTATCCCTTCATTTGACCGATTATCTACTCCTTCCCAACTCATCCATAAATATAAAATAATAAATTTAAAAATCATATTTATTATTATTAAAAAGAATTTCATAGAAAGAATATTGAATTTTATAATATTAAATAAAATGAATAGGCTATAATATATATTATATATATATACTATATATATATATATAGTTTAAAAATCGTATTAGTTTTAATAATAGTCAAGTTCGAGAACAAATACTTCAACCACAATTTAATTATCAAATCTTGAACTCTGTTGTATTCAATTTTTTTGTTGGTTTGTTTTTCAAAACATTTGTATATATATTGGGATGTACTCGAGTAAAAGAAGTTTTAATATAATAAGATTTAAATTTTGATCATTACAACTATACAAGGGATGATCATGATTACAAATGTTCACATGACCATTAAAAATAATCACATGACTTTTGTTTTATAATCTTAATCATATCACGATTTTCATCAATGACAAAGATTCACACTTATATTAAAAAAAAATCATTTAATATAATTCATATATGGGTGTATGTCAAATGTATTGATTTAAAATAAATATTCCCTTACATGTATCCATGGGAGCTTTGGGAAGATTGATTGAAAGTCTTCGACGAGTGAGTTTGAAGTATGAATTAGTAAACAATTTGAGGTCTTCTTGTCTTTTTGTGAATAGAACTTTCCTGTAGGACATCCTTCTACTTTTTTTACAGTAGAATATGGTCTCTTCGAGTGGATATTTGTTTCGAAGGTTGGGTAAATTCTGAGATGCAATAAAAGAAACTAAAAATAGTTCCATGAATAAATATAATTTGAGTTGAAAATTTATATGAATTTTAACTAATAAAGATACATAATAACTTATTTGGTTAGACACATTTTTTTTGCTTATATATATATATAATATATATATATATATATAATATGGGTGAGAATCTGTTGACTCCAAAAGTAAGTCTGAGATAAGTTATTTAATTTAATTATCAATATACGATAAATTTACGTAAAATCAACCGCTAATTATTGACGTATATACATTAATAATCAAATACATTAAAATTTTAATATAAATTCAAAATATGTAGTTATGTATCTACTCATGATATTTTTGAAGTTTTATTATACATTCATTTGAAATTTTTAATGAGTATCAATAGTTTAAAAAATTTATAAAAATTTGTGGATTTATCTATTTGGATAAGAATTTTGATTGGACTGGTTGAATTAAATAAAATTTATCATTTCTATTGAGTTATGAGTAAAATAACTCATCACATAATTACCTTCATTTTTAACAGATTCCTCACCTCTACATGCATATGTCATGCCTTCCTACTTCAACAAATAACATTAGTTTCATATTTTGAGTTAATTAAACTAGTAAATAGTTTAGTTATTAAACCCTGAATTTGTGATTTTTTAATAATGGATGTTGTTAGAGCAGGTTGGTTTGTAGATGATCAATACAATCAAATTATTGTCCACTTGATCCTAGATTTTTTAATCAAAATTATAATCATGTGTAAAATAAATAAGAAAAGACAGTAAAACATAACAATACTAGAGAGTTATCTAATGTAAACAAATAGATTATTGCCTCATTATAGTAGATTTGCTTATTGCATCAACTTTGCAATGAAGATGCACAATGCACAAAAATTTAAATATTATCTAGAAGAAAATATAATATTCCATAAAAATAAATAAGATGCTAGATTCATCTAATTATAAGTGATACTTGTGCACATATGTGTCACAACACACACACATACTTTATAAATGTGTAACATATATTAATAATAGTAAGTTAACATTATCATGGTAAGGATTTATATTAATTATAACATTATCATATGACTGCTGATATTCACATGTGAGATATAAATTTATTTAAGATCCAATATTTTTCAATCAAAAAATTTAAGTCTATTAAATAAAAAGAGTAAAACAATAATATAAAAAAATAATTATAAATTGATGCCACCTATTTCTCGATTTTTTCTATACATGTACCATCCTCTGTATAGACATGAATTAGTATTAGAAATAAATCAAATATATTACAATTAAACAATATCTATAAAACCATTGCACATTTGGTTTTTCAAGAATTCCGATATTTCAAGAGAAAAAGCATATTTTCAATTTTTTTTACACTTTAGTAAAAAAAGAATATTTACAATATCTGATAACTATTAAACTAATTATGCATTTAATAAATAAACATTCAATTATATATTAAAATATAAAATGACATAAAATAATATTCTATTTTAAAAATAATTAAATTTATCAATTAATTGCTAAAATATTTCAAACAGTAGTAGTATAATTTCTAAATTTTTTTTATTTAAAATTTATCACTCTAATTTTTATTTATTTATCTATTCTTAAAATAAAGAAATAAAGATATATTATATATTTTAAATTTTTAATTAGTTATCAGACTATATTTAAAGCAAAATTATAGTAAATAAAATTAATTTAATCCTTTTAGACAATATATATAATACATATAATATATATACATAGCTATGATTAATCTCATTTTTTGAAATTATAATAATATTTATTTTAATTTTTTACTTTAAAATATTAATTATTAAAATATATTTTCAATTATATAAGTAATATAGTATATAGTAATTATTAATTGAAATTATTATAATAGTATATAATACATATAATATAATTATAAAAGGTAATACTAATAGTAATTTAGTTACAATATATAAATGTAAAATTGAAAGAAAAAAATATAAGCTATAATTACTCATAAGTTACTTGAATTAACTTATCAAATCTTATAATAGTATATGTTATAATACTCATCAATGATTGTTACCAAATAGAACTTATAAATTATAAAACTCGTTCTTTTGGTTTTATCATATATAGTTTTAATGGCGTGTGGATTTAGGACATGTTTGAGTGAGTTTTACTTTTTAGTTTTTAAATTCTATCTTTAAAATTAATTTTACAAACTATTTTTGAAAAGAAAATAAATAAGAAAAAATCTGTTGAATTATCTTAATTTGAAAGTTGTTTTGGAAGAAGAGAAATATTAAAAAAAAAAAAAAAAAAAAACTGTTTGACAAATTAGGATATTTAAATATGAATTGATATATAACAAGTATATTTCTTTTAATTTTTTGGTTATAGTTTATTTTAATTTCAATATGACATAAATTTTAATATATATATGTATCTTATTATATCAAATATATAATAATTATAATAGAATTCATAAAATTATATTAATAATAAAGAATAATAGAAATAATAATATATTATAATAATAAGAGAAGAAGAACAACATAATAATAGAAAATTTGTGATATCCCATGCATTTTGTTGTTGGGTGGTGATTTATCAAGACTAGTCTGTCAATATAGACTACGCAGACAACTGTTCATGATCGAATTCCGTTTTTCTTTCAATACTTTATTTATTTAAATAATAAAAAATTACCCTAAAATCACTGAATTTGTGATTTTTTAACAATGGATGTTGTAGAGCAGGTTGTTTTTAGATATCAACACAATTAAAATTATTGACCACTTGATTCTAGATTGATTAATCAAAATTATTATTCATGTATAAATAAATTAGAAAAAGAAGTAAATTTTAAAAATACCAAAAATTATCTGATGTAACAAAATGATATTGCTCATTTAGTAGAGTTTTACTTCTTGCAATCACTTTGCAAGATGCTATGCACAAAATAAGAGTAGAGAGAAAATATCCCCATAAAAAATAAAGATGCTAGATTCAAATATATGTTTATACCTTGTCAGATATGGTAACACATATATATATAAAATATCTTATAAAATACTATTACCACCCATTTTAATTGGTATAATATTAAAAAAAAAAAAAAAAAAATAAAAAAAAAAAAATTATAATTATTAAATTTTCATTGACTAAATTAATATAATTTATATTTATCATTTGAACTAAAATATCAACGGGATAAACTAATATTAAATTCAATATGTTTTAATTAAAAAATAAATCTATTAAATTAAATAAAAACAAATAAATATTAAAAAAATATTAAAATATACCACCTATTTCCGATTTTTCAACACATGTAATCTCTAAGTAATTTATATTTGATATTTAAAAAAATCAAATTATAAATTTAAACAATACTATAAAACCATTGTCCAGTTGTTCAAAGTACGATATTCCAATAAGAAAAAATATATTCCACATATTTGTATATATTTTAGTAAAAAATAAAATACTCATAATGCTAACTATTAAACTAATTACATTTGATAAAATAATCAAATATATTTTAAAATATAATACATAAAAAAATATCTTAATTTAAATAAATTATCAGTTATGCTTAAAATATTTCAAAAGTTAGGTATATATTCTAAGTTTTTTATTAATTTTTAAATTTATCAAATTAAAAATTTTAATCTATGTTATTTAATTAAAATAAATAATTAATTATTAAAATTGTAATATTATAGAAATTTAAAATTATATTAAATAAATATTATTACAGATGATCGGGATATAAAATATATATTATTTAGTAGTTTATTTTTTAAAATTATAATACAATATTATGTAAGTTACTTAATTAATAATTATTAAATTATTTTCAATATATAATATTTATAAATAATTTATTTAATGAAATTATTAACTTATTATAATATAAATTAAAAAGTAAAAAAAATTAATTTTAGAAGAACTAAAAAGAATAATAATCTCAGTCCTAACCCTCCTATTTCCAATACACCAATGGATTATGGAAACGATTCATAATATTTTCAAAACATTCTAATACAAATCAAATTGAAAACAATCTTAATAACAATTTTCCAAACATATTAAAAATAAGTTTTAAGTTTAATAAAAGAAACAAACTTTAAAAACGAATCAAACACCTTATTTTTGAGAATAGTTTATTCAGTCTTAAAAATAAAAATTGTTTGACTACCCACATTTTGAAAAATTGTTTTAAAAACAATTTTATATATCTTTTTAAAAGTAAAATTACAAATTTAAATGTACGTTAACACTTCTGTATTTTAGTTTTGATTGTTTTATAAATTAATTAAAAAAACTGTTTATAGGAATAGAATTAAGAAAAAAAAAATATTAACACTTTTCAGAAATTAGTTAAATTTGAGAAAAAAAAAAAGCTATTAAATTGAATTTTGATAAAACAATTGAATAAAATTAAAATGTACTATTTCTTCTTGAATCCCAATTTCAAAAAATTTGTTTTCTTATATTAAAAAATTAAAGTAAAAAAGATAAACAAAATCATTTAAAACATTTTAATCAGCAAAGATTTATTAAATTATACATAAATTTTATTAAAGATTTAATAAAACTCTGTAGATCAATTTTTCTAAATAATAAAAAAATAAGTCTAATAATTTTAATTATTTTGAATTTTTTAACCCAGTTTTATTTCTAAAATCTTCTCTCTTCCCCCCCCAGTTGAGAAGAATTAAAGCAAATAAAACTGTATAAAAAATACAAAAATAATAAAAAATTATGATTATTTTTTAATTATTTAGACAAAATTAATATACAAATGGTTTATTAAAATCTTTAATAAAAATTATGTATTAATATATACTAAATCTTGCTTTAATTATAATGTTATTGAAATGCTTTTGTTTATCTCTTTTAATACTTATTCATTCAAGTATAAGAAATTAGACAACACTTTGATTGATTAATTAATATCCAATAGTCATTTTTCCCAATTCTCTAGTCAAAAGTAGCTTTAAAAAATTCAAAAGCATAATAGACTTTATTTTTCGTCATAATTAAAAAACTGAGATTTCTGATAACAATTTGTCTACAAATAATCCCCTTTTCTTGAAATTCCCTAATTCCATATATAAAACAGTTTTTAAGTAAAATATTATAAACAACATCAAAATCAAAAATACAAAGTTTTCAACAATAATAACTATAAGACTAATATCTGAACTTCAAAAAAAAATATAAGTATGAAAAATTAGCTATGTAAAAACCATTTTAATACAAACGTGATTCAACACACAAATTATTTTATTGTTAGAAATAAAACTATTCAGCTCAAAACTAACCAGCTTGTTAAGCACACCCAGCTTTTTATAAAGTGATGATGCTATGATTTATGTAATATAAAACTTCAAAATAATCATTAAATGTGGATT
>PGTU02002808.1:0-16899 GCA_002896215.2 Cicer echinospermum
AATATTAATAATAATTTTAATTTATATAGGCTTGACAATATTTATGAGTCAATAATGTTGCTAAAAAATAATTTAACAAGTTTCTCGTATCGTGTATCAGATTTTCAGTTTCTCGTATCTTACTATCTTTTCCTTGCCGTGCTTGACATTCGCTCTATCTCTTCCTCTCGCCACATCGCCTCTCTCTACCTCTCCAACTTTCACGTTTTTCTAGATTTCTTCTTCTACTATATTTGAACTATTTTAGACTGATGAAGAAGAAGGAACAAGATTGTTTTGATTAAAGAAATATAAAATTAATTTAAAACCTAACCTACTTCAAAAATTTCACAAATGTTCAAATTAGAAAAATCAGATAGAGTTTAGAAATACTACAAAACCTAATAAAAATTGATTAAAGAAATATAGACTAAAATTTAAAATCTAATTTCTCATATTAAAACCTAACCTACTTCAAAAATTTCACAACCGTTAAATTTATAAAATTCACTACTAACCTAATTCTAAATTAAGGTAATAACGTTCTCAATGACAAGCTTGAGAATGCTGCTGGCAATCATTTGCTTCTTGGGAAATGCATCATGTGCACAATGTTGAGCAAAGGCTGCATGTAGTTTTAATCCATATATGTGATAAGAACACCACAATGATTTTCGTAATGTATTTTTCTCGCATGATAAAATATGTGTTAGCAAGGGCCCGATTAGAACATAGCAATATAGAATGCTATATATAAAGTCAATTTAATATTTTTCTTAACAAGCATCTAAGACATATCAAACATCATCGACAAGAGGTTTGACCGAACTGAACGATAGATTTGCCATCATTAGTATGAGGGTGTGTCTTTCCAAGACAAAAGTTTCCATAATGAGATATACATCTCTGGTCGTCATGTTTTCTATGAGAAATTCATCTATCTTAACTCAATTTTTGAGCTTTACGTTATCCATTGGAACCTGGGCCTTTTCCAACAAAAATTATTCAAAAAATTTTTCCTCTCAATATTGAAATAAATTTTATGTTTCACAATATAAACAATATTACAGATGATTTTGAATACTCTACATTCGACTTACAATGTTCCTGTTGTATTTCCATTAGGTTACCTGTTGTAGATCTTTAAGATTAAGAAGGATATTAATGTTCTACAATAGGTTACATCGTAAAGCTAACGATAGAGAGTGATCCATATCTAAATAGAGATCGAAATAAGAATAACCTTAAGATTCAGATAAAGTAAATGAGCATCTTGTTGGCTGACCAATCTTGTTGTCGTATTAATCGTTATTGGAATGCTCATAGTTGTAGTTCTATTTGAAATTAGTTATTCATTTAGCTCTTAGCTGGTTTTAGCACGTCCAAGATATGTTTTCAAGTAATATCCTCATTCATAGTCATATTTCCGTATATGGCATCACAGTTGAGACCATATACTCTTCACAAGTTTAAAAAGTGGTTAAAACCACGTCTGTACATTAATTTGCAAGTATTTAATATTGAATGGACAGTATGTTCACATATGTATGTAAGGAGTTGATGAACGACTTACATACATCAATATTGGTCATGCAAAAGTTTTGTTTGCCCTATCATGAAAGTCATGGTTTCATAATAAAACCAAAAAATATGTATATCTATTTTATATGTGAATGTTATAAGAGGGGGTCAATAAAAAATGGAGGATTGTTTAACGATTATTTTGGATAGTATATATATTAATATATATACTCAAACTCTTAGTTTGTTCCTAAGAGCTTGGAAATCTCAAAATGCCAATAAACAAACGAATGGAGGAGAATTGTGAGTTTTATGTGGTGTTGTCACTCTATCCTATAGAAAAATAAACTAAAGAAAAAAGTATTGAATAACTTAACCCATACCTGAATTCCCAACCAAGAAATACTGTACAATCACTTCAAACAAACTGTATAAGTACGGCGGTGGATGCATTATTCCACCTGGACAAGTTAAAACGCAATGACATTTCATCTGGAATTGGAAGATGTGGTTGCATAAATATATTAGATCATCTCGAAGAAGCCCTTCAAACATGCTCCCAGCGTTACATGATTCTATGTATACACCTTTATTCATTAAATTAAATAAAAAATCAATGCATTGTCGAACCTCAATAAAAGTATTTTGTTTGGTATAACATTATTATTTTATTTATGTTGATCCTTGATATATTTTTATTCTTACAAATATTGTCACTTTGAAGTTGATATTCTTCAAATAGTATAGAAGGAAAACATACCAATTTTTTTGTAATTGATTTTGCAATGCCTCTAAGAACTGGTCGCATATATAAAGTGTCATCTGGCAAATCCTGATCAAATAATGATATTTTTCCCACGAATAAAAACATTCCTTAAAATTTATTAAAAATTGAAGTAATTTTTTTTATTATAAAATAACACTAAAGAATATATTTTACAACCTAAAGTTATGAGGCTAAGCATTATCATGAACTTACCATCTCAAAGTGTTTTTTCTTTTATAAACATATGCATTACAAAATTAAATATACAATAATAAACTATTATCATAATTAATGCATATACCTTAATTACATTACAAAACAAATACAATATTCCAAATTATCAAGACGTAGAAGATAAACATATACTACAGAGTGGATACTCTCCTACCCACAAAAATACTATCAAATTATTCTCTTGAGAAGTATAATTTGCGCTAAAAATGTATTATCTAAAACGTGTTCGGGTGGAACAATAATATATTTAAAATAAAAATATTAAAAAGAGCAATAAAGTATAATTAGCTAAAGTTATACAAAGATTTTTAATTAATTTAGTGGGTGATCAATGTACGTATATATAAAGTGTTTTGATAGACACAAATACATGCAAATAATCAAAACCATGATTGAGAACAAGAATTACATAGGAATGTTATTATTACAGAAATAATAAAATATCTAACATATAAATAAAAGGTAATTATTAATCATATGCATTGCAAATTATAGAAAAAATGAATAAGATGTTACTAACCTATATCCCTTGTTACCATGACTAGCAATGTAAATGAATACGGTATCTTCAGGCTTACTATTGAGTACCTTACCGCTACCTCCAATAAGACCACTTTTGTAGCCTCTAAGCACTGCGTAAAAATTGTTTATATTTGCATCCAGTCCTGTATAATCCTGATAAAAAATTTTCACTTTTAAAAATAAATAAACATAAAATAGGATAAAAAAGGAACATATTACAATTTCACTCTTTAATATTTTGTAGAATATAAATGTAACAAATTCAATTATTAAATAAAAATAAATTTTGTATAAAAAAAAAAGACTAACTTCATATAATTGCTAAATTAATTTGAAAGAAATTGAGTGATTGTTTGGATTGCGGTTGAAATTAGTACAATCACATTGAATTACTTGAATTTTGATAAAAAAAAATATACAAAGAAAAAGTGTACCGTAGGAACGCCCTGAAAAACATCTGGCCCATCTGGTTGATTAATTATAGCGCCAGGGATTGGATTTTCTATACTATCGGCGATATGCATCATACATCATTAAGACAATGATGAGGTTTCATCTTTAAGACCCCCACTGTTTTATACTTTGCTAGCATGACATATACAATCAGCTTGGTGCTAATAATTTCCGATAACCTCTAGAACCAGCAAACTAGGAAAGCCCATTTTACCCCTGTCCCTTCTTGAAGTTGGTTGTTTCAAAGGACGCGCACCGTTTGACTTTGTCACTGGTTACACTCAGCATACATTACTATTAGTGCAACATCCCGAAAACTCATCTCTTCGTCCATTATTTTTAATAAGAATTGTGAAATTGTACCAGTTTAGATTTGATACACTATAACAGTATGAGGAAGTAATATATTACAGCCATCAAAACAAAATCAAATCAAATCATCATCAAGAAAAAATTAAATCAAATAAGTAGAAAATTTGAAATATGTATTAGTTGATTCTTTAAATTTTATGCTTTTAAAGGATGATTTGATTTTATTTTAAATCAAATTAATTTTAAAATAAAAATAAAATCAGAATCAAAATCAAAATCAATCATCATATTAAAAAAACCAAAATCATAAGTAGAATATTTTAATCTTATTATTTTTTTCTTCCTATTTGTATTTTCAAATTTTAAAAACAAAGAATACACAATTTTATAGGATTCAGTCTATTACTTTGCATATCAGCGAAATGTTCAAATTAGGCTTCTATTGTATTTAAAAACTCATTATGCATTTATAACAAGTATTTAATTGAGTTTGTAAACATAATCTATTCTCACCTTTATCACAATGCATGATGATCATGTTGGAACTCTCCTCTCTTTTTGACAATTTTGATGAGAATGATATTTGTTCTCTTTGAGAATTTATATTTTTTCTGTTGAAAAGTTAATATATAGTTCCTAAATGTTGTATATACGTTTAAATTAAACAGTATGTAGTTAATTATAATATGGTTATTGAATTATTTTTTTAGAAATTTTTAAAATTATATTTATAGATTTGATTAGATGTTATAATAAAATTATTAAATATGTTTTGTGCCTACAAAATTATCTTGCAAGTAATTTTAGTCTCTACTGTAAAGTCAATATATTTTTTAATGACATTTTTGAATCTATGTTTATAACATTAAAAAAAATACCAGATTGCCCCTAATATTATTATTAAAACCCCCAAAAAAAATTCTCTTTTTCTTTTATTCATTTTATTCCAAAGTTTGAATTGTCCAAATCACATTTGCAAACATTCGAATATTTGAAACTTTCAAAATCCAAAAGTAAGATAAACTTCGAAACTTTGAAATTTTTGAAATATTAATTTTCCAAATTACGAAAGTTTCCATGAACGTGAAACTTTCGAAGTTCATTTTTTTCCAACATTTTGAAACTTTTGAAACTTTTGAAACTTTGGTATTCATGCAAAGTTCCGAAATACATTTTTATTAGTAATAAATTAATATATAAATAGTAATAATTATAATAATAAATTTATAATAATAATTTTAGTAATAATATAGTAATATATTTATAGTGAATAAATTTGATATCTAATTTCAGAAGTTTCAAATTCATCGAACTTTCAAAAGTTTTAGATATTTTTTGGAAATTACACTTCGTAACTTTCATTTATCCAAAGTTTCAGAATCTTCGGGAGATAGCATTTCGAAACTTTGACAATTATCAAAAGTTTCAAAATTGGTTAAATTTCTGGAAATTAATTCGAATGTTTCAAATTTAACAAAACTTTCGAAAATATCAAAAAACTAATTTTTATTATTCGAAAGTTTATAATTTTCAAATATTTATGGTTTTATACAAAATAAAAGGGTGAAATGGTCTTTAGAAAAAAATGTGGGGGTGAGAGTGTAAAATTGGGAGGAGGGGTGGCCAGTACAATTCTCGAAGGGAAACTCTCGACATACAATTATCTTTTGGAGTGGGGGAAGATATTTGACCCGTGACTTTGGTCCAGGCTTAATGAAAGTGAAGTGGTGTGTCTACCATCTCAACCAGGGATTTGCTAGGATGTGTGAAGAGCAACACTACGCTATTCTACCAATCAGATTGTGACGCACATAGATATCAGCGAGATATCTTTGACACTTAAACCCAAATATATTTATTCTATATATTGAGCGAAAATTTTAGAGTTTATTTTATTTTTTTTTTTTGGTAAATGGTAGCAACCAATAGACAAAGAAAATTTCAAAAGTAAAAGTCATCTCTGATATCATAATAACCAAATCTAAAATCAAAAGTTAATTATTTTTTTCCTGGCTGCTTAAAACCATACAACTCATTCTCTCGATAAATAATAAATGTAACTTAGTAGTTTGATAACCACATGAATAATAAAAATCATATTTATTAGTTCAATTCCCAATGTCCATATTATGATAGCCGCCTACAACTTAATTAAGTATAAGTGACATATCAACAAGAGTTAGAACAATCAACATAGATGAGAAGAATAATTTCCATTCATGGATATAATAGCAGTAGCAGATAGAAAAAAAACAATATAGTAATCGAAAGATACATATATCACACCCCTCGTATAGAAAGAAAAATATATGTCCAATGCAATGACTTTCCTCTACTTCTCTATTCTTGTGCATGGGTACATTTACTCCTCATGATGTAGACTAGGCTTACATAAATCAATAATAAAAACAAGAATTCAAAACACAACATGGATAAATGATCACATAATTACATCAATGACACTTATTGACTTAAAAAAAAAAACTTGTAATTTAAAAAGATAAAAGTAAGCCTCCACTTCCCTCATCTCCAAAACCCTTCATCCGAACATACATAAGACTTGGTTGATTTCAGTTGAAGCTCTGATTTTATATGGTGGAAATATATTGAAGATCATTTAGTGATTCAGAAGGATCATGCTTCTGAACATATTTTTTCGCAGTATATGTGGTTGGAGCAAATTAGATGTGATAATTTTATTGTTGGATTGGTATTAGAGACCTCATTATGTGTAGTTATTTAATTATTTTTCTTTCCTTTTATTCACCTACAATTTAAGCAACGAGAATGTTGCAAATGGAAAATCATGATTGGACATGAATATTCCATGGAAGCATAATCAAGTAAGAATATGTCAAATTTGGTTAAGAAATGGACCTCAAGGATTGGAGGGAGGGAAGTGCATACATTTTCTCTTGCTTGGACTTGAGGTCCTCTAAAACTAGCATGGTTAGAGCTTATGGTTAATCTAGATAAGGAAAGCCTTGATGTTCATATTTAATACTAGAGAAAAAAATTTGTCAAAGAAGGAAGAGAAAAACCTATGGCTTGAACCAAATTAAAATAATATTTCGAAAGAATCGAAGATTCCTTACCAAGTACTTTGTCTTTTGCTTTTGTAGTTTTAATATTATGTAACAAAATGTTTTTGATCGATAAAAATCTTAGTTTGAAATAATCAATAGCTCCAAAATTATTTTAATGTAATCTTCATGGATCCTTTCTACTAGGCACTACATCACAATGCTTTTTCAATAGGCTAAAATTTTCACAAATAAAATTTAAAATAAAATTTACTGTTTTTTGTTCACTAGTTATGAATATAGGAATTTAAAGTTCCCTTAATTTCTTCGGCGGCCAGTCAGTGCTTTCTTCTTCTTCTTTCTCTTATGAATATCCGTGAATATATCTTTTTAGTGTTATGAATTTGACAATCAAAATTAAATAATAATTTATTTTATCAAATCAAGTTAAATCAAATCAATGAATTAAATCATCATTTAAAAACAAAATTAAAATCAAATATCATTTAAAAACAAAATCAAATCAAATAAGTAGAAATTATTTAATTCTATTATTTTTTTTCATTTTGTATTTTCAGATTTTCAACAAAGAATACATAAATTATTTATAGGATTCGGTCTATTTTACTCTAAATCCCAACATAACCTAATCTATTCTTACCTTTTATTCAAGAAGTACCGATAATGTTGGAACCCTCCCCTTTTTTTTTTTTTTTTGACAATTTGAGCGAAGAATGATAATTTTCTTTCTTTAAAAAAGTTAACAATTTGTCTGTTGAAAAATATATATAATTCCTAAAAAAATAGTTGTATATACGTTTAAATAAAAAAATGTAGTTAAAACTTTAGTACAAATTGATTAATAAATATAAAATGAAATTAAAACCAATTTTAAAATAAATCACTAAAAAATTGGTTTGAAAACCAATTAAAAAATAATTTAGTTCTAATAGGAAAACCGGTTCAAATGAGTTAAACTAGTTTGAACTATAAACTTGTTTTGAATCGGATTAAAATTGAACGCGTTAGTAGTTTGAGAAATTAATCTATTTTTACTGAAGTGGTTTCAAAAATTTACTGTAATCATTAATATAGATCGATTTAGTTTATGAACCACGAATACTCCTAACCAATATTGAGCCATATTTATTCGATTGTGTTTGGACAAAAGGTTGACCCTGCAATGGACAAAAGGAAATGGACTAGACTGATCAATAAATAAATCTCATATGTAAATAAGGTGATGGGCTATTTCTTTCTCATGAATTAAGAAAACATTTGCAAAACACACATATTTTCTATTATATTCCTCAAAAGAGTTTACATTCACTACAAGAAAAAATTCATTTTGTAAATAATTTTATAAAATAATTCGTGCCGAAAAAAATCATCACAATTACTAACCGAAAAAGCACTCACAAACACTAAAAATTAAAATGATACATAGTTCTAATAATTGGACAACATAAAACATTTCTAAATCATAATGATTAAACATTATTCTTTTATCTATTAAATGATACATAGTTCTAAATCTCCCAACCAACACAATAATAACACTACTATGAAGCTGAACAAACTTCCGTCTTTGGAGAACCGCTATTACATTGATATCATATATGAGATCAAATTATGTCTGCAAAAACAATACTCTAACTAACAAACAATCAAAGTTTTAAGAAAAATGAGCAAGTAGGTAGAATACAAAATACCACTGACTTCAAAACTATTTGTGCAAAGAATAATTTTCCTACTCTATATACTTCTTGGAAAATAATTGGACTACAGAGAGAATTCCTTTTGCGTTGATAAAGTGAGGTTGTGCTAACTCAAATGTATCCATAAGGTTTTCTAGTGACAGTGGAGGGTCTACGATCTAAAAGCTAATTGCATAAAGTGTATGAAAATAGTTGCACGAATATTTTTTTGTCCATTTAAACAGTTACAAATTCAGAATGGAGGAGACACAATAAGTTTTGAACATGTTTTTATGTCAGAAATAATTGTTTAATAAACCTCAGCTATATTTGATGTTTAAGGTTTTTATTTAAGAATTTTTTATGCAACGTCTTGTGCAAGTGTGAATGTGACGTTCTGAGCCTTATATTTTAATTTTTTTTATACTCTATTTCGGATTGCTGCAAAATCTCTTTCAAAATAGTGCATTTTACTTTTTATTTCAATTTGGATTTAGGGAGTCACACTATGAAATTAGATACAATTCATAATTATAATTGAAGGAAATATTTTACCAAGATGAAAAGAAGATATGGTCAAAATATTATTCACAAGAAGATACAACCATAATATTGATCATAAGAAGATATGATCAAAATATTGTTCACAAAAAGATATGGTCAAAATATTGTCCACAAGCAAATATGGTCAAATATTGTTCACAAGTAAGATATGCTCATAATTTGTTCATAATAAGATATGCTCATAGAAACCAACATTCCCCATTTATTGTGACAACACCTTTGGCATTTTGCCTAACCAAAAATCCTATACTTATTCTAGAGCTAAACACATAGAAAAATCAACACCATTTAATTAGGGACTTTGTTCAAAAAGGTGTGCTTCCAATTTGTAGACACGGAACATCAATGGGCTGACATTTCACCAAACCACTTGTTGAAGGTATGTTTGACTTCATCAAGAAAAACCTAAATCATATTCTTTCTCCTAACTGATGTTGTTCCAACCTTAGAGTAGTTTAGTTTATACTTCAGATAAAAAAGAAGTCGAGTTTCACTTTCAAGTCTTTTTGTATGATGAGAAAAGGCGGAGAAAGATGTTTAATAATATGGGGAGAAAAAATACTTAGACTTAAGGGGAGCACTATGTAAGGAGAGTCAATGTATTTATAAGAAAATTTGTTATAAAAAATACAGTTTTGTCATCATATAAAAAGGGGGAGATTGTTGCAACGAAGTTGATTTTATACTTAGTTTTGATGTGAACAAAAGTATTTTATGAGAATAATATATTTGACATCACACAGTGTGAAAGAAGATTCATATTTTGAAGAAAATCTAAAATAAAATTTGATTCAGATTTATGATTGAAAAAATCTTTGACCAAGTTGAAAAGAAGATATGTAAAATGTTTTTGAAGAAAAATGTTAAAATAAGATTTGATTTAGATTTATGATTGAAAGAAAATCTTTGACCAAGTTGAAAAAGAAGATACGGTCAAATGTTTTTGAAGAAAATCTAAAATAAAAGTTATTTCAGATTTATGATTGAAGAAAATCTTTGACCAAGTTGAAAGAAGATATGGTCAAAATTTGAAGAAGATTGATCAAAGTTTATCTACAACAAAATATGAACAAAATCAATTATTAAGAAATTTACAAACTCAATATGAAGAATTTACAAACTCCATCTGAACAAAATACATACATAATCAATCTGAAGGATTTACAAAATCAATCTGAACAAAATACGAAGATAATCAATATGAAGAATTAACAAACTCAATATGAACAATATATGTATAGAATCAATTTGAAGAATTTACAAACTTAATATGAACAAATAACAAACATAATCAATATAGACGAACTACTCATATTGGATTCAGAAAAAATGGCAAAAACATATTATCAAAAAACATCTTGTTCATAATTTATTTTTGAATAAGATCATTATTGATAAAGCTAGGAATGAAGATACAATTTTAGAATTTAACAAGAACTAAATTGAAGCCCATAATTTTATCTATAAATAGATACTTAAGGTGTAAAATAATATCATCGAAAATCAGAAAAGAGTAGAAGAACTCAAACTCATAATTCCAAATTTATGTTAGAATTCCAAGGAAGAAACACTTGTTCGAATGAGAATACTTTCTAAGTTATTTTGTTAGAGTTATGTATTCATTTTTATAATTAGCTGTTAAAAAATGACTAAAGTTCAAACTTTGATATTCTTAATTAAGTTTGTAAATCGCACATAACCATAACTATTCTTACCTCGTTCAAGATGTACGTAATGTTGGAACCTCCTCTCTTTTTTTGACAACTTGAGCGAAGAATGATAATTTCTTCTTTAAAAAAGTTAACAAACTTCTATTGAAAAATTATTATTTAATTCCTAAAAGATAGTTGTTATATACGTTTAAATTGACCAGATGTGTTAAAACTTTAGTACAAATTGATTAAATAAATATAAAATGAAATTAAAACCCAATTTTAAATAAATCACTAAAAATTGGTTTGAAACCAATTAAAAAATAATTTATTCTAATAGGAAAACCGGTTCAAATGAAATAAAACTGGTTTGAACTATAAACTTGTTTTGATCGATAAAATTTGAACGGCGTAGTAGTTTGAGAAATTTAATTCTATTTTTTTCTAAAGTGGTTTTGAAAAATTTAATTAATCATTATATATGATCAATGCATTTTATGAACCACTGTAGTACCCTAATTTTGTCCAACTTATTTAAAAATTAACTAAAAAAAAGGAAATATATATAAAAAAGGGAAGTAATTTATATTTACAAGTAAGTAGGTTCTCAATTTACAATGCTAAATCAAGTTAATTTTTTAAAATACAATTAACAATCAATTTACAACCAAAAATAAGCCAAAATAAATTACAAATAAAAATCAAGTCAGATCAAGCCATGCTGCTTTGTTCACTGCCAACCCTGTTCATGTTTGATGATGACTGCCATTGATCCACAAGTCATGCTTATTGGTACATCTGTTCCTGTATTTAACTAATTTGATAAACATTAAAAACATTTTTTTAAGTCAGTCTTGGTACACTGATTGTGCAGAACAAAGAGACAAATTTGAGTTTAAAAAATAAACTAAGGGACAAATTAAAGCTCAGCAACAGAACAGATTCAAAACAAATAAATCAAAACCATGAATGCATTCAGAGGTGTAGGAAAAAGCAGATGATGAGCAAGGCAATCAAAACATTAAACAGGAAATAGATAAGAAGGACCAGGAGACAAAGAGAGCAATCTGAACACATAAAAAAACTCTATAAATATACCCTATAAAATTCAAATGCAGGATCTGGGATGAACACCACTGATAAAAAAACATACAAAGAAGGAGAAACAGTGTTAAATTGCATACTTATCTATGAAAAATACAAGTGTAACAACACTGTGCTTAGGAAGTATGATGGTTAATTACTCAATCGATCGCTATTGGATTTATGATCGATTTCTCTATTTAGTGACCGAAAAATTGGTCTCTTAAAAGCGTTTTTTGGCTAGTAGTATAGGAAGGAAAAACTCTCACATACAACTTGTCTTTTTTTGGAGTGGGGAAGATATTTGGCAGTTGATTTTTTGTCAAGGCCTAAGTGAAAGCGAAGTAGTGTGTCTACGCATCCCAACCAGAGATTTGTTGGGATGTGTGAAGAGCAACACCGTCATGATATTCAAGATCAATCAGATCTTGACGTACATATTACGGAGGAAATATCTTTATACCAAAATATGTTTGTTTTTGACACTCTAAACTCTAAAATATTTTATTCTTTATATATATTGTGTGAAAATCTATAGTTTATTATATATTTTTTGGTAAATGGTAGCAACCAAATAGGACTGAGAAATTTTCAAAAAGTAAAAGATATCATAATACCAAATCATTAAATGAAAATGAATTTTTTTTGGTGTTAAAAATATACCATCTTTCTCGGAATAAATAGCTGTACTTAGTAGTTGAAACCAATGAATAATAAAAATCAATTTATTAGCCTCAATCCATGTTCATATATGATAGCCTTACAACTCTATTAGTATAAGAGCAAACATATCACAAGAGTTTAGAAAATCAACAAACATGGATGAGGAGAATAATTCTCCATCCATGGGTATTAATAGGCAGATAGCAGATAGAATAATAATATTTATCAATAAGATCACATATATCATTTCCTCGTATAGAAAGGAAATTATATGTCAATGCAATGAACCTTCACTTCTACTTCTTGTGCCATGTGGTACCATTTCTACTCATGATGTAGACTGGAATACATACAAAAATAATACAAAAAATTCAAAAACATGGATAAATGATCACATAATACTTCATGACACTTAATTGACTTAAAAAAAAAAAAACACTTTTGTAATTTAAAAGAGAAAGTAAGCCTCCACTCTCCACTCTCCTCATCTCCAAAATCCTCCATCCGAAACATGACATTAGAATTTGGTTGTGATTTCAGCTGAAGCTCTGATTTTAAATTAGTGAAAATATTATTGAAGGATATCATTTAGTGAATTACCAACTGCATCATGCTTCTGAACATATTTTTTTACGGTATCTGTGTTGGAGAAATTATATGTGATAATTTAATTTGTTTGGTTTGGTATTAGAGACCATCATTATGTGTGTTATTTAATTATTTCTTTTCTTTTATTACCTACAATTTAAGGAATGGGAATGTGCAATGGAAAATCATGATTGGACATGAATAATTCTATGGAAGTATGATCAAGTGAGCAATAAGTCAAATTTGCTTAAGAAATGGAAGCTTAAGGATTGGAGGGGTGAAAAGTGCATAAAAATTATTCTCTTGCTTGGACCTTGAGGTTCTCTTAAAAACTAGCACTGGCTAGAAGCTTAAGGTTCATCTAGATAGCGAAAATGTCTTATGTTTCAATATTTAATAACTAGAGAAAAAAATGTCAGAGGAGGAAGAGGCTACATAAGAAAATTTGAGACGATAAATAATCAACGAGATGTGTAAGAAAACGTATGCTTGACTTCATTAAAATAATATGAATATGACCTGCGGGGGTTTAATTTAAATTGTTTTTTAATTTACTTTAATATAAGGTATTTTTAAAAAATTATATGAATTTCGTGTGCCAATGTCAAGACGATGTCTTTACTTCAAGAATTTTAGAAATTTTAATGTTATTAAATTTAAATTATATATTCTGAAAGATGTATAATAATTATATAATGTATGATTAATTTAAAAAATGTTGAAAAATATTGAGTAAACGTTGTGAAATAATAAAGTGACATTATGAAAATAATGAGTTTAATTTAGCAAATATGAGTAGACGTTATAAAATAATATCTAATTAGGAGAAATAGTAAAAGATAGTAGATTGTGTATATAATTTGGGAAAATAAAAAGTAGCAAGAAAGATTAACAAATCATATCTCCATTCATGACATTCAACATATGGTGCTGGAGTTTTTTGCCTTTAATATGATTATAATAGATATATAAGTAATTGTTAGAAGCATAAGTAATGTATTGAGTAATTGAATTGAGTTACAAAAGTACTACTTTATTGCTGAAATAAAAAATTATTAAAGTGAAATATTTGGAATACATATAATAAGCAATTTTAATTTTCTCCACTTTTTTTGGTTATTTTGTGTTTGATCAATTTCATTACACTTTCCGATAATTTTTCTTTTGGTTTTTCTTTTTTGTTGTAACCGTAGAAGGTGGGGCTCTTTTGTGAGATTGATGTAATAATTTCCGACCTAATCTTTTTTTTTTTTTTTGCAATGTTGTCTTGATTTGTAACTCATCTGTATAGTTGTCCTTATCATTATCCTCATCTCTATAGTGCACTTCTTCATGTATTTTACCTTTTTGTTTTACATCCTCTTTGTCAATTGAGTTGGACCTTGACGGTTGCGGTGACTAAGGTTCCTAGTTATTGGAAGAGATTACACTAGCATTAATTGTCCATAAAAATCTGTTTATTATTTCATAGGTATTGAAGGAATAAAATGACAATAATTTTCCATAAAAAAAAATATTTTTTGTTTTAAATTTTGTAAATGTTATACCTATTTGATGTGGATACTATTTGTTGGATTGAGGAAAATGTTGGTTGGGACAATAGTTCTTGTGATCGTATATGTTTGCGATCCTTCTTTCAAGTTCTTATCTGACAACCGTATTTCAAAAATGAGCTTGCGGTTACACAAATTTTGTAGAGTGGATGATCTTTCTATATTGTCCAATTTCTCCAAAAGTCGAGTTGCTGTAGTGTTCAGGAGTTTTTGAGCTTCTTTATCAAACATAGTAAATGTTGTTGTTGCTGTTTCATCTAACACTCTCAATTGAATCTTGAACCTATAAAAAATCATGTAATAGTTATGATTTAAACAAAATGATGGTGGAGAAAATAAAATTTTATGTGATACCTTGGTGCAAGTACTTTGATGTCATGTCACATGAGGGACAATTGTATTGTTGGCCTTGTTGAGTTAATTTTGTGAGATAATTTTCACATCCAATGTAATTCCATCCAAATTTGTAATCAACGTCATTGACAGTTGCACATATTGTGAATACCCTTTCTTGTATTTTTGAAAAATTATATATAAATTGTAGATATTATATAAATTATATGAAAATCCAATAGAAATGTAAATATTTATGTATATTGAATTCAGGTATGTCTAGGTTATTATAAATCCGTGTTGTTGGAGTTGAGTTGATTGAGTAGTCATCTGTAATTACAATAAAGAAGTGAATATGCACTAACAATTACGATATAAAAAATAGGAAATTTATTAGAATTTTGAGTAAAAAATGAAATTAATATTAATGTTGAGACCTCTAAATTTTTTAACCGTTGTTGATGTTATTGCAACAACCTTAAGACCATCATGGTAGCTTGTGATGAATAAATACGTTTTTGAAAAACAGCAATTATCTTCCTCCCATAAAGCAACTTTGATAGTTTTCACATCTAAAATTAAAGCAAAAAATAAATAAATATGGCTTAAATGTTATTTGACAATTTAAATTATAATAATGTTAGTTTAGGTTTTGAAGTTAAATTGTTTTGTACTTTATATTAAAAAATTATTACCTATGCATTTTGATTTCTAGTTTGAGTATTTTATGTAGCTTTGTCAACAACTAAACTTCTCTCATGTTCAAACATCATGCAGTGTTCCAAATGATGTCTGCAATAAAAGAAAATCGTTAGTATGAGAATTATATATATTTGATATTTTAGAAATTAACATTGTATTGACCAGACTTATTATGCCGTTAGATTGAACTTTATCTCTCAATCTTTGTGGGTAGTGATTGAAGGAAGTAAAATCGAAGTTATTGTTGTATATATCGACCTTCTAGTATCATGTTTTTAAAAGTCGCGAGAAGTTTTTTCTGATTGTTGCATGCAAATATGTTTTCCTGTAGTTAAAGAAAATAATGTTAGAGGTGATCATTGTAAAAAATTAAATACATTTTGTTTCCAATAATAAAAAATGTCAAAAAAGTTTATATATATCCCTTTCAATAATTGTGATTGTATACCTTTTCATCCAACAAAATCATGTCCAAAGAGATTGGTTCATCCTCAGTTTGTGTAGTGTAGACACGAATAATTCGAACTCTGATACTCCAATTATTGCGTTGATCATTAAGATGTTCAAGAAAAGTATAGTCCATCTGTGAAATTGTTTCGCAAAGCAGAGATGTGAGGTATTTTATTTTATTTTTTTTTTATTTTCTAGTTTGGATATTGATGAATATATATAGTATACAAATATTTGTATTTGAATTTTGGTCAGTTTTTTTTTCTTCTGAAATTTATTAAATTTAATTTGTTGTTTTATTGTGTTAATGACATGAAATTAAAGTTATTCATTTTGAATTATTTGTATTTGATGTATAGTTATAATTGTTTGATAATTAATATTTTGTAACCAAATTATTATAAATTTTGGATTTCGATTTTGAAAATATAAATTTCAATTTTTAAACTAAAAACTAAAATTTGATATTTTTTTGTTAAAGAAACTGGAGTTCAATAGGTATCAACTGATTTATTTTGTTAAAAGTGACACCAATTAAATAAATAGTTAAAAATTAATAATTATAATTACTCTATTAATATTAATAATAGTTTGAATGTTTGTAAATTAAAATTGCATATATCTGATTTAAAAATAAATTCAGAATTAAAAAAATTCCACGATACATAAATATATCTTATTTAGCTAATTATAAAATGTAAAATATTAAACACGATAAGACAATTTAGTTAAAATTTTATTTAATTATTAATAATAATTTTAATTTATTTTGACTTGACAATATTTATATGTGTTAATAATGTT
>PGTU02002813.1:0-12136 GCA_002896215.2 Cicer echinospermum
AAAGTTCAAACGAACTAATTAATCAAAACAGTAAAAAGTTCCAAATCATCTAACAAAAAGGTTCTAAATAGCATTATTCTGACGATCATCTTCATCTTCATCTTCAGACGGGAATTGAAAGTGAAGTATACACACTGATCAACATTCACCTATATTAAAAAAATAAAAGTTAATATTACATTAACTGACAAATTTAATCAAACATGTACGAGAATAGAATACCCTTCATCTTCAGACTCTATCTTCATTGAGTAAATAGCTTTCATTATCCACTTAGAATTTGATCACTATCATATCAACATAACAATATAACACAATAATTAAGATTATACAAAATTATAAGCTATTTCAATATATTAAAATTTAAATGATAATTTAAAACAAATACAGTCTTCTCAGCACTCCATAAACCAACTTCTAGCACACTCAAGCCTCTACAGTAGTCCCATGATATCGGCTTCGATGAGGGCTTAAAGATATGTCAGCCGGTACTCTAAATGCAGATTCAGAGCTACAGTAGAAACAGAATTGGGCCAATACATCATTTTGCATGGTTAAAGTGTTGGATACTTAACACCATTCAACTTCCACCACAGCAAAATATCAAAATATCCAAAATCAGATTCTTGGCAAAACTTCCTCCTCTAATAAACATCCAACTCTGTTTTGACTAAACAAGTTCTAGCTTTTTTTTTTCTTCTGACATACAATCATAGTCTTCTAAACCATCATCCTCACATACTAAGTGGACATCCACATTTGAGAATCCTACTATAGCACTATTATTCATTTTCAATTGAATTTCATAAAGCAATCATAACACAACTGTCGAATCGACTTAACTTGGATCATTAGCATCATTCCCATTACAACTTAACATAGATATATATTCAATGCACTCTATTATGTACCTAGGATCCAAAAACACCAAAACTCATTTATTTTCATGAACCACATTCCAATATTTTTCAAATTTTCCCAACATATTCTCTGCCATTTTTTTTATCATGCATCAGAGGATTATCCACTCATTTATTGCAATTTTGATCATACAAATCTTAGGAAAATATTGATTGGAAGTTGGATAATTAGTGCCAGAGAACACTTCAGTGATAGAATTGAACAATTTTCAATTGCCACAAATATCTTTTGCAGATTTTCCAATGTAAACTTGTAGGCAAACAAGTGTATGGGATTCACCGTTGTCTTGATCGACTAAATACATTCTTATACAAAATGCAACATCAACATCTTGTAAGTTGAATTCCATCTAGTCGGACAATCTAAAACCAATTCTTGGTGCAAGAGATTTCGTATTGTTTGCAGTCTCCCAAACTTTTCCTTCCTTTAGGTGTTGCAGTCCAATATGCAACACATCTCGAATCCTCTCCACTCATCTTTCACAACTTCTAACTCATCTTTTACTATCAAATTAAGATATGTGCGCGCAACAACGCATGTGAAGTAAGGCTCTGTCTTTAACTAAGTATTCAATTGCAACTTATCCTTAAATTTTTCAATCATTGCATCATTAGTGCTACAATTATCTAAAGTGATAGTGGACAATTTTGTATCAATATTCCAATCCATCAAACATTCAACCAATGCATTACAAAGTCTTTCACACTTGTATGAGGGGCAGGAACATAAATAAACCTAATATAAGAAGATTCACATTCAATGACTACTAATATAAATATATATTCAATCAAACTAGTATTATAAGAAATTATAATTACCTCAAAAATTTGACTTTGTAGATCCCCATTTTTCATCAATGTAATGAGCAGTGACAACCATATACCCTTTTTTTTTTTATGCTCGCAGTCCACATGTCAGAAGTAATGGCCCAACTCTTTATGGGAGATTTCTAACAACTTCAAAATTATGCGTTTTCTCAACTTCATAAACACTTTGAATATCTCTTTTTTATAGTATTCTACAAGAACTTGAAATAATGGTTGGAGAGAGGTTGAGTATCTCCTAAAACCAATCTGCTCCACTATTGAAAGTGGATATTCATGCAAATAATTGCATGTGCAAGCTCTTTCCTAGCATTTCAGCATCATAAATTCCAGTCCCCAACTCCTTTTTACCTTAAAAGCCTTAGCGGTAAGAAATGTTGTCCGTATTATGTCTCATGGTAGACAACGTGGAGTACATATTTCATATGTTCGCGCAAGTGTGAGGTCCCGGTCTCTTGCTCTCCCACCAAGCAATTTCTTGCAATAATTACATTTAGCTTTTCTTTTCCATCAACTTTGACCTTTGTAAAATGATCCCATACAATACTTTTAAGTCTATTGTTACGATCTTCGGGTATTTCATCTGTCATATTATCATTTGTCTCATCGTGTGTGTTTGCACAGTTTCATTTGGTGTAGAAACATTAGCTAACGGATTACAACTTTCATTCATAGTTGGTTGATGTGAACTTTCTTATGAAGTAAGTTGACATGGTAGTGGTTGAGATGATGTGCCTTCAATTTCCATTATATATTCTGTAAATTTGCACATAAAAATAAATTAAATTCATAAAAATTATACACTCACTCACACACACATAATATTTCTTAAAAAATTTATCATGTAGTCAAATTAAATCCATAATTTTCAGGTAGTCATACATACTATCTCCATTCATGTGACATATCACCTCCAAGTAGAAGCTACTGAGACTTAAAAAAGAGCCTATCACTCAAAGAAGTAAATGTAAATAACATTTTCCCAGCCACATTTCAGAAATCACTACTTCAGTCAAGAAATTCCAGCTCAATAAAAATGTAGTGGCTTAACCATTCATAAAAATTCATAAAATTTAGTGGCTTAAATCCTACTCAATAAAATGCATCCACCAACTTCAAATCATGGCTAGGACAAAACTCACTCGTTATTTTTAGTTCATTTACATTAGGATCAAAGCCTTCTTCCATAAAACCTTCAAGCTTAACACTATTTCTATTTCACATTGGCAGAATTAGAACCTAAATGCCTTTTTTTTTTCAAAAGTTTCCAATCCTTCTATGACACTAATTAACACTCAACAACAAGAAAATATAAATCGCCAATTCACTCACATAAAAAAGCAGAAAAAGGAAGAACAAATTTCTATAAACAACGAATCAAAACAAATATATGGGCATATTAATCAAAAGCCGAAGAGCATACTCTATCCTTGGGTCGCCATTTCGAGACCAAACCACTATCAGAGGGACCAGCGGGAAGGTCAAGTTCAAACGCATCGTGATGGAGTTCATTAAACAAAATCGTATGCGGTAGATACGCCATGTAATGGCGGCATTAGCATAAGCGGTGGTACTACTTACTACACTTGAATTTGGACCTAACAAAGCCTAAAATGCATCAAAATGTAGAAAATTTGAAAACGAACCTTAATTATATAGCAGCAAAGAGAATAAGAGGTGACACACCAAGGGATGACGAAAGACGGCGCACAGAGAGGAGGGAGACGGTCGAGACAGAAATAGTGAGGGTGGAGGTGGACGATGGAAGCAAGCTAGGAAAAAGAAGGAAGATTGATAAAATTAGGGTTTGTTACTATTTTAAGAGATGTAAGGTATTTAAAGTAATTGTATTTATTGTCGGGTGAGTGCGGGTACGGGTGCGGGGCGGATTTGATGAACCCGTCCTGCAACCCGCCCGTAACTTTGAAAAACGGGAAAATCTGCACCCGCACCCGCATCCATTAAAACGGTTTTCCCCGTTAAATGCGGGGCGGTTCGGGTGGGTTCGGGTTCAAATGCCATGCCTAATCCTCCAAAGAATTCCATTAAGCTACTTAATGTTTTCACAGGCAACATGTGCTCCATCCCAATATTCTATCTATACACACTTAGTGGATGACAATTAGAACCCATACCCAGTGGGTCCCGCACAAAAAACCCACAATGGGTAGGGGTAAAAACCCACATAATGGTATGGGTATGGAGACAGGTAATTACCCGTAAATTAAGCGGGTATGGGTGCGGGTACTGGTACTATAGTATCCACCCCGCCCAGCAACCCGCACTTATATTAAATATATTATTTAGTTATTTAGTTATTAGTTATTTTTTTATTTATTATATTAGTGTCTTAGTTAATTTAATTGTTTTCGTTTCATGTTTTAACATCTAATTAATATCATGGACCATTACAATATTTATAATTGAAATAACGTTTGGAATTTTTTAAGAATCTGATTATGATAAATAGGTAAATAATTGTGATTTATAACTAAATAGTTATATCTTATTAATCGTGACTTTATAATTATACTTGCAAACTTTGTATCAATTATCTCAGATAATATATTGTCATATGAGTTGCAACTTCACAAAATATTATTATGGATATTTAAATATGTATTATAACGAGTGTTCATTTGAAATATTTTGAGTTAGAAAATATTTGGTTTATAATATTTTATTATTGGATTTAAGATATTTGAATAATTTTTAAACTTAATCACAATAATATCATTTATTATCGATTTTTTTAGTTAAAGTGTGGGTAACAGGTATGGGTACGGGCATTAATACCTAGAGAGTAAGGACGGGTATTAAAGTGTTGATACCCAAGAGGGTACGGGCACGGGTTGGGTATTTTTTTAAATCGCGGTATGGGGACAGGTACTATAGTACCCTACCCAAAACCCTAGCCATTGTCATCCCTAACACACTTGCAAGTAGTATTGATTGAGAATTAAATTCAAATTTCAAAAAGTACACAACGAGATATAGTGAGATTTGAACTCTTGTTTTCAATATAAAATTAAAACTGACAGAGTGGTAATTTGCTATACATTTTATAGTTAATTATACAATCTGTATCAAAATAACTATAATTAAAAATGAATTAAAGAATTATATGTATTTAATATAATTTCGAACCAACATAAATCAACTTCTTCAATCAATATTTATTATATAATATATATTGCGATGGAGGGACTATATTTATAAACATATTTAATTATAAATAGTAATCATTATTACAAATTAAAATTAATTGTAAGTATTTACACCAAATTTTAGATAATTAATTAATAATTGGGCTAATTGGCTCATAACTTTCCTTATTATTAAACCATACACAAAATTTACCGTTATTATAAACTGTTTCACTATTTACCTTATTATTTTCATTATTTAAACATGTTTATGTTTTCAGATGTTATTTAAAATTATAAATACGATAAATATTTGTCCTTAACAATTAACTTAGTTAAAATAGTTGTCTATAAGTCGTAGTTCAGTTAGACATCATATTTTAGGTTTAAATTCGGGAATTTATTAATATCATCGATACAAAAAATAAGAAAAATAAAAATACATTAATAATAATTTATTAGGACTTCAATTTTTTTATTAGACTTCAATTTTTTTCAAGTTTTTTTCTTAAATGAGTTGGTAAAGGAGTTGTTGAAGCATACAAGTTACACACCATAATAAATAATTAATTAAATTTTATATTTATCTTAGTAATCTTCTAAATAAAAAGAAATTAATATAAATATACTAATTATAATGTATTATAAAAATCATTTAAGGGACAAATGTCTTCAAATAATATTAGTTAAAATTAGTGTTTTTATTATCATTGACAAATAAATAAGAACAGTTCTAATATATTACTATAAGTTTTTACCCTTCAATTTTTTTTCATGTTATTATCTAGAAATGGGTATTAAAACAGTTACCTTTTTTTCTAAAATATTTTGTTGAAACCATGAATTCATACACAAACAAATTATTGTCTCTAATCAATTAATTAAATTTACTAGTTTTTTTTATATCTTCTACAATAAAATTGAAAATAATTATTAATATACTTAACATATAATTTATAATAAAAATCCTGCATATGATATTATGTTTGTAGAAAATAGTTCAACACTAGCTGTTTTTAATATGTCGATATAAAATAAAAATTATTATAATACGCTAGATAAATTGTCACTTTGAGATTAAACAGTCATACAAGACACATTTTTAAAATCTTACATGGATAAGTTGTTCTTGATGAGATGAAATCTATTGACCACACGTGACATGTTTTACTGATAAAAAATTCAAAATAATTATCATACACTAAACAAATTGTCACTTATGAGTTGAACACTCATATATAAAATAAATTTCGTTGATAAAATTTAAAATCACTATGATACATGTGACAAGTTATACTAATCCAAAATATTAATAAATTGGTCTCTACAATTATTTTTGATTTATTTTACTTTAACTTAGATACAAAATAATAAAGAAGAGAACTTGTAGTCATATTTTTAACAAATTCCATCTCTATTGCATTTAATTTTTTAAACTATTCAAAATTTATATAAATTAATTTAATATTTTTTAAGTTTATAGAGAAAATAATCAACTTTAACTTATGTAAATGCCCATGAATTTTACTATTATTTTAGAAGTTATTATGTGATTTTTTTTTAAATATATCACGTGAGTCTCGACTATGGATACTTCTTTATTAGATAAGGAAAAAAATTAATACTTATAAAGATATTTTTTCAAAGCGAAAGGATAATTAATTGAAGAAAATGACATCTAGATATTAAATCAACTTTAATGAAAAAGCAAAAACTTAGTTGCAAAGGTCAAAACAAACACCATGCGTTTGTTACAAGTGAGATAGCTGAGAGAGAGAAGAGAGAACTAAAAAGTAAATATTTTGATGTAATAAATTTTTTATTTCAAGGGCATTCTGGTACTTTTGAAAGACAATTAACACTTGTTTTTTCTTTATTTCTCTACTATTTCTTTTATTTCATTATCTACATAAAATATGTACTAATGTTGTGATTTTTAAAGAAATTTTAATGTTATGAATTAAAATTTCAGGAAAAAACTTATTTAAATAATTAAATTAATAGAATTTATATCAAAATTAAATTACATTAAATTTTATTGTAATTTTTAATGAAAGGGTATTTAGGTAGTACTACATAAAGATGGAGTTTTCTAGTCACATATGAATGTATGATAGTTGAGGAGCCTTTGCTCTAGGTTGTCGTAGAGTCATTGTTATTTGTTGTAAAAAATTCGTATATGCATATAAATAAGAGGAAAATTTAAGGTTCAAAGTAACAAATGAAGATGGGTTTAGACGATGGAACTATTCTCATTTCTTAATAATTTGTGAACTGCTATTTGAATTCATTTTGTTTGAATGTATGTTTCATATTTAGTGTTTGATATAATGTTTATATTAAAACTGTTTTTTAATTGAAAAAGTGATGTTAAAAAGATTGAAAACCAACCCAAAATATTTAGATAAAATGATTAAAGTTTAGTCTATTTTAATTAATGATTATGAGCTTCTATATAAAAAGAGATTATGAATACAAAATTAACTTTAGAAAAAGCACTAACATTCAAATTCTTGAAGAAAGAAGATACCATGTAGTTTTATCCAACTCAAAGATCACCTTTGTGGTAAAATTTTTTTGACAAACCACATCTTACAAAAATCTCTTTTACAAAAGATAAAATTCAATATTTGATATGTGTGACTCGTTGGAATTCAGGAAAACACCAAGATTTTTGGGAGAGCATGTTCTAATACATGTATCTTCCAGAACATTACACTAACTTCCTCACTTTTCCACAATTTTGTGAAGCTAGCGAGGTAGTGAATATTTGCATGCAGAAATGAGTCATAATATAATTGCAAGCAAATATCAAATATGAGTGAGTGATAATATAAACTTCCTATTTTGTTAAATATAACTCCTCACTTTTCTATATTTGCCTTTCCAATTAAATTGCAAGCAAAATACAAATAAATGCATAAGATATCAATATTCTTACAACTGAAAATTCAATAAAAATTTAGACAAAAAACCAAAATTTCATTTAAAAAGCTGTTTTAATCTTTCATACCATCACCATTTGCTTCTTGCCACATATCAAACTTTGAATGTGGAGCATCTTAAGTTAGGGAGCCAACATCGAATAGGACTCTAATTCCTGTACAAATGCATAATCATAATACAAATCAGTGCTATAAAAATTTCAACAACAAAAAAAAAAAGGTCCAAGAAAACATACAATATAATATGGAAGGAAATGAGTTGGTTAATGCTGCTTGAAAATCGGTAGTGTTGGTTTTCCGTAGGATATGAAAATTGATTTCAGAGTATAGAACATTTAAACAATCATTTCACTTCAAACTCAACTTCAACCAAAATTAAATTTTTACAAAATCAAGTTCATATATAATCTATTTATTTGGTTTTAAACAAAATAGGAACCTACCCTCTGCCAAATAATAATAATAGAAGTTTAGACTAACCTTCTCCTGGGTTTTGGAACAATCAATCCTCTCTTCTCTAGGCTTTTATACCGATCCTTTACAAGGGTCAACAGCCCTAATTATGTAACACCAATAAAAATTAGGATAACTTGCATGTTCATCACATAAACTAAGTTAACAAATAACCAAAATATAATATAAAAACCTACCTTAAGCTTTCGAATCGAACCAGTTATCTCTTCACTTAATAAAACTTGAACGGAGCAGGCTCAAACTGTTACAATAATGAAATCAGTATATATGGACTTTATTAAGAATTATAATTTATAATTAATAAGTTTTGATTAAGAAATGGTGTAATAACTAGTATTAAGTACATCAAATCAAACTACACTAAACACGCACAAAAATTTTATAAGGTACAAAAGATTGCTTACTTGTGCTTTCCTAAGCGAGGTGGACATGCCTTCAGCTATCTTGTTTCGCAACCTGTCGCCTAATATGTCTTTTCTTTTTTCCTCATCTTCATTCTTAATTTCCTTAACAAGTTTTGGGATGCTGCACCAAGAAGAACCATAGATTCTTAAACATCTTTTTTTAAGAGAGAGAGAGAGAGAGATGAGGGAGGGAGGGAGAATGACAGAATGGTGGTATTACCCAATCAATTTCTTTTGATAACTTTTTTTAACTTCAAATGCTTCAGCTTCTTTTCTTCAATTGTTCTTTGCGTCGAATTCTCTTATTCAACTCAACTCTAGTCACTTCTTGGCTCTAATGGGCCTGACCAATAGTAATTCAACAATACAAATACACCAGATGAGTAGGTAATAATATGTGCTACATATAATAACATTATTTACACTTATTATGAGTCTATTTTTCCAGTGTTCAAAAGGATGTTAAGCAAGAAATTAAAATGAAATAAGACATTAAATACTTCTTTCGAAACAAATAATATTAGCCTTGTGGTCTCCATAAAGAAATAAAAAATTATAAGGTTGGGAAGGACCTGTGAATTAAATGTTGGGAAGGACCATAACTGGCGATCAACATGCATTTGCATGTTTCAAATTATACACAGTCTTGAGAACAAAGGAATAAAGAACAAAATGGAATATGTGTTACTAAGAAACAGTATTTAAACAGAGTGAGGCTCACTAAGCTTATATTAGCTTACATTTTATCGGATGCAGCATCTCCATTTTCACCCTCATTTTCAACATTATCTTCATCGTCGTCACTCCCATCATCCACGTCAAGAAAATACATCTGCCAAAAAAACAAGGTTACTGAATAAGCAGGGATAGAAACTCAAGTTCCATAAATGAATGAAATTTTTCATAACTACATATTGCATAAATGAAAATAATGTGACTCACATCTTCTTCAGAAATAGCTTCTCCAGGAACAGTTAAAGGCACTGGTTCAGGACGCCAATTCGTTTTTTGTATATTTTTTGCATTTCTTCCGCAACAGCAGAAGCTAACTGTCCTGGTTAAACAATAAAGTTCTTAAAAAGTTTCACCATAATTTGTACTAAGACAAATATCCCTAACAGCAAAGCAACGCATAATTTCATCATAAATCTACCTGATGACTTTCATGTGAGGGATTAAATGAGCATCCTGGAGGATCACCTCTACCGCTGGAATAAGAGAAGGCTTTGACACCTGTCAAGCAGACCGCAATCATATTATCAACCGAAACACTATCAAGTGCAGCGACTAAATTGAATAAGAAACACTAAATATAATCTACAATGCTATAATGTGTACCTTTTCCCCTTCTTGTTGTCCTCATCTGCAAGACAATATAAAGAATCCTAAGGTTAACATCACATTACTTTAATATAACAAAAATGTATACTACATACTTTAGAATTAATAAAAGACCTTTATCAGCCCACATATCAAACATGCCAGAATCTAAAATGGAATCATCCTGATATAGATTATTACAGACAAAAATGTCAATAAAACAATTTTAAAATGAGGTCAAATATGATTGCAACCGAGCATATTATTCAGCCTTGCTGCATTAAAGAACATCTTACTGACCTTATGACTATCTTGATTGGTGGCTAAACTTTTAGACACCACTTTCCGGTTTTTAGAGCTCTCTTCAGAGTAGAAGATGGCACTGGAATAACAACTGGTTTTTCTGTAGTATGCTATCAACCCGGAGCACTTTTTCTCTGTGCTTTCAATCTTCTTCTTTACCGCAAGATCTAGCCACATCAAATTTCACATAAATTCACAACCAAGGATCAATAAGAATGCGAATTTTGGTTAAACTTATTCTGGCAATACAATATTTTCCAACCAAAAATTCAAGTAGAAACTAGAAAGACAGATAATAAAATTTGATGTGTGACACTGACACTTAAGATTGAAGTGTGTCCTAGTATGGAATGAAATTTGCACCCGTAAGTAGCAATCATACACATACTGTCCCATATGGGGACCTGCGGGATGGGTACATTTCCGAGGGGAAAATTCCCAGAAGGAAGTTTGGCGATAGAGACGGGGATCATTAGCCCTCCCCTCACGGTCCCCTTCCGAGCTAGTTACATTTGCTTTCCCCCCTCCAAACTTAATCAAGACCTCGATCTTGACAACATTGCAATATCCTTTTTACAATATAACAAATGTGTTAAAAAAATGATCTTTTTGTCATCTTTTCAATAAAATTTAAAACCAACATAATTTGAAACAAAATAACACATCTTATTACATTTTTATTACCATTATTCCCAATAAATCTTAAGTAAAATGGAATTCATACTAAAAATAATATAAAACTTTATAACTTTGCTAAGTTGATGAGGTTCCTATAGGGATCTATGGGGGCAGGGATGGAGGAGAAAATGTCCCTATGGTGTGGAACGGGAGATGGGGGACATGTTTGAGTGGTGGGGAACAGCCTTTCTCCTCAGTTCCACAGCGACAAAATGTAGGACTGGTGCCAACAGTTCATCACGAAAGAAAGGAGTCACTGAACCGAGATCACTAACAACCCCGGGGAAAAGTACGTAATGAAAAAGGCTCGATTGGTACGATCCCTCCTCACCCCAGAATAAAAGGGGTGATCTTGTAGTTCTTGTCCATATACTGATAACGGATGTATGAATCTCGAGAGGAGAGAAACCGTGATGGTCCTGACTCCTGAGCGAGGAAGACCCCCTGTACTTGTTGACATCGCTAAGTATCCAACAATGAGACGCGTGGTTACATTCAATCACTTTTATTTTCTCAAATTATTAAATTATTGACTATAATCCACATATTAGTGTTTTAATCATAGTGTCCATATTTAATTCATGTCAGTACTTTATAGATAATTCAGCATCATCCACATAAACTAAAATAATGAACCCTTTTTCTCTCTTAAATCCCAATCCAATACACCCCTAAAATTAAAAACACTTATCATATACAAGATTGTGTAATTCATTAAAAAACACAAATAATTATATTGATAATTTTCCAATTTGTTGCATAATTTACACTTCCCACATTCACCTAACTCATAGTCAGCTATTAAAAAAAATAAAAATAGAACGTAATAAAAAATTTAATTTTTTTTAAAAATAAAGCATAATAAAAAATGAAAGTACCTTTGATTTGTCTTCGAAAAAGAGGGAATCACTGGAAACAGCCTGAAAGGGAGCCACCGGAAAGAGCGTCTTTGTTGATTTCTCAAAGAAATTTTCAATGTCTTCCGTCTTATGTTAGCCCTCCAAGCTTTCTACCCTTCCTTGAGGTTTTTCGCTTTCTTTCCCATTTTACAACACTACGATTCTTCAGTTTTCAACTGTTATCACGTTTTTGGAATCAATTGATTTAACGAATAAGCAGTG
>PGTU02002815.1:0-40519 GCA_002896215.2 Cicer echinospermum
ATCGTTAAGCAAATGCAGATATTACCAGATTCCCCATTTTTAATACTCACTTAACTTAAACGATTTTCACAACAAATATTAAGCAAACAGAAATATTAAGAGATTCCATTCTTAATACTCTTTTGACTTAAACGATTTGCAAAACAAACTTTAAAGTAAACAGAAATATAAAGAGATTCCCCATTCTTAATACTCTTTTAACTTAAACGATTTCCGAACGAATATTAAGTAAACAAGAATATTAAGAGATTCCCATTCTTAATATCATTTAACTAACGATTTTCAAAACAAAACATTAAGGTAAACAAGACATTAAGAGATTTCCCATTCTTAACGCCCCGTTAACTTAAACGATTTTTCAAAACAACATTAAGTAACCCAGACATTAAGAGAATCCCCATTCTTAATATCCAGTTAACTTAAAGGATTTTTCACAAACACACATTAAGTAAACCGAGATATTAAAAGATTCCCCATTTTTAATACTCGTTTAACTCTAATGGTTTTCAAATTTCACAACAAAACCAACTCAAAACATGTTATCAAATTCAATTCACAATCCACACCAAAACACATCAAATTCATTGGTATTAACTTAGAACACGTCAACTACGACGAACACAAATCAACACAACAGAACACTCAAACACATCAAATTTCATTTACCCATAATCATACACAAATGAGTTAAGTTCATTTTCTACGAAACACCCATGAATATCGTCAAGACCTAACTCTAAGACTTTACCCACATAACCTTAGATTCATCTTCCCTAAGTCAATACATTCAACCCTAACAAATTCCTTTCCACACAACTACAAATAAGTCCCTAAATGCAAACTAAAAGTTTGGAAGGAGCCCTTAACCTTAACGTTAGCTTTAACGTGGGTTTCTGGTACCGCGAGTAAAACCGTAAAAATCTTCGCTCGCAACGTCGCCTCCAAATTGTCCCCTAGCACCGTAGCGTGGTAGTGAGCAACTTTCCCTTCTAACTCTTCACGAAATGAAGCTTAGATCCAGAAGAAACGGAGGGGTTTGTGTTTGAATCTGTAATACCGTTTTTCTTCGTTTTCGGATCAAAGAGGAAGAGTGAAGTTAAGAAATCCTTATCCTAACACTCACCAAGCTTTGGGTTCTAACTGAAGAAAGAAAGCAAAGAAGGACGAAAATGGAGGAGAAGAAGGAAATTGGTGGCGCGTGAGTGACAGGGGAAGAAGATGGAAAAATCAGATTTTCCTTCCTTTCTTTTTCTTTCCTTTGTTTTTCCTTTCTTCCTTTTTCCTTCTTTCCTTTTTATATCCTTTTCTTTTCCCTTTCCTTCCTCTATTTTCCTTTCTTTTCCCTCCAACCAAACATAATTATATATTAAATATAACTTAACAAATATCTCAAAATACTAGATATTTGTTAAATTACCATTTCACCTGTAACACATTAAATTCTCCGTAAAGGATTCACCGCAGTTAATTTTTGATTTATTTTATCGACGAGAAATTTTAATTTGGCATCAAAATATCTTTTGATTATAAAACTCCAAAATATATTAACTTTGGCTTAAAAGCCTCCGAGCCAAAATCCACAATACACCAAAAATACATAAAGGGTACTTAAAATTATGGGTCTTACATTACTACCCCCCTAAAATTAGTTTCGTCGTCGAAACTATGCATCGATAAATAACTCTGGGTGTTGTTCTCTCATCTTGCTCTCCAATTCCCAAGTCGCATCTCCAGTAATTGGGTTCCAAATTACCTTGACCAATGAAACATCCTTGGTCCTCAATCGCTTGATCTTCCGGTCATCAATTCTCACAGGTGGTACTTCGAACGACAGGTTATCCTTTAGCTGGATTGTGTCTGGTTCGATCACATGAGATGGATCTGCGAGATATTTCCTCAATTGTGACACATGAAACACGTCATGGATATTGGACAGTATCGAAGGCAATGCAATCCGATAAGCAACATGCCCAATTCGTGCATAAATCTGGTATGGTCTAATGAATTTCGGAGTCAACTTCTTCGATTTCAAGGCTCTACCTACTCCAGTAGTAGGGGTGACTCTCAGAAATACATGGTCACCCTGTTCAAATTCTAAAAGTCTGCGACGCTTGTCCGCGTAACTCTTCTGACGATCTTGTGAAGTCTTCATTTTCTCCTTGATCTTCTTCACCTTAGCCGTAGTCTGTTGCACCATTTCTGATCCGACAATCATATTTTCACCGTCCTTATACCAACACAAGGGCGTTTGACACTTGCGCCCATATAAAGCCTCATATGGTGTCATTCCAATACTTGCGTGGAAACTATTGTTGTAAGTGAACTCAATCAACGGAAGTACATCATCCCAGCTTCCCCTATCATCTAATACACATGCTCTCAACAGATCTTCCAAGGACTGATTCATCCTTTCAGTCTGTCCGTCCGTCTGTGGATGGTAAGCTGAACTCAATCGTAGCTTTGTTCCAATGCTTCGTGCAATGCTCCCCAAAAATGTGATGTGAACTTCGGATCACAGTCTGATACAATACTCGATGGTACCCCGTGTAACCTCACAATTTCAGCAATGTAGATCTCTGTTAGCTGATCTACCTTATAGGTGGTCCTTACCGGCAAAAAGTGAGCAGATTTAGTCAGTCGATCCACTATCACACATATAGAATCATTCTTTCTCCTTGTCTTTGGCAATCCGGTTATAAAATCCATGGAAATGCTGTCCCACTTCCATTCAGGTATATCTAAAGGTTGCAACATCCCGGCAGGTCGCTGATGTTCCACCTTCGCTTTCTGACAAGTTAGACAAGTGGATACATATTCCGCCACATGTTTCTTCATTCCTGGCCACCAATAATTCTGCCTCAAATCCTGATACATCTTTGTTGCTCCAGGATGAATACTCAGCTTACTCTTATGAGCCTCTTCTAAAATCGTTTACCGCATATCTGTAATTTCTGGTACACAAATCCTACCATTACATCACAAAATATTATTTGTCCCAATCTTAAACTCAGTCGTCTTCCCTTGTACCATTAGATTCCTCTTCTCTTGTATTAAGACGTCATCTTGAGCATTTGCAATGTCTTCAAGTAGTCCACTCGAAATTTTAATCATTCTGAATTTCAAAATTCCCGGTGCAAACTCTACGTTCAAGTGCAGGTCTCTAAAAGCTTCCCATAACTCTTGTTGTCTAGCCATAATTATTGAAGACACCGATACACTTCTTCTGCTCAACGCATCAGCCACTACATTGGCCTTCCCAGGGTGGGTACTGCAGTGTGAAATCAAATCCTTGAGAGTCTCCATCCATCGTCTCTGGCGCATGTTCAACTCCTTCTGATCAAACAAATATTTCAAGCTTTTATGGTCACTGAACACGGTGAACGTGCACCCATATAAATAGTGCCTCCAGATCTTCAATGCAAAAACAACCGCGGCAAGCTCCAAATAATGAGTAGGATAGTTTCTCTCATGAATCTTCAATTGTCATGAGGCATAAGCCACAGCTTTCTTGTGTTGCATCAGAACGCATCCCAACCCTTGGTGAGATGCATCACAATAAACTTCATAGGGTTCTTCTGATTGCGGTAATACCAATACAGGTGAGGTCGTCAACTTCCTCTTTAGTAACTGGAAATTTTCTTCACACTTCTCCGTCCATGCGAACGGTTGATCTTTTCTGGTAAGTTGTGTCAATGGAGCCACAATTTTAGCAAAACCTTCGATAAACCTCCTGTAGTACCCTGCCAGTCCTACAAAACTCCGTATGTCAGTGACAGTCTGAGGCTGTTTCCAAGCAAGAACCGCCTCAATCTTAGCCGGATCTACAACGATTCCTTCCTTGGTTATCACATGTCCCAAGAAATTCACTTTCTCTAGCCAAAATTCACACTTTGACAGATTGGCATACAATCGCTTCTCGCGTAAGATCTCAAGAACTTGGCGTAAATGTTCTCCGTGCTCTTCTTCAGTTCTTGAATAAATCAGTATATCATCAATAAACACCACAACAAATTTATCCAGGAATGAATTAAAGATTCTGTTCATGTAGTCCATGAAAATTGTTGGTGCATTGGTAACCCAAACGGCATAACCAGATATTCATAATGTCCATAGCGGGTTCTGAAAGCCGTTTCTGAATGTCTCCTTCCCTTACTCGAATCTGATGGTAACCCGACTTCAAGTCAATCTTCGAAAATATCGCGGCCCTCTCAATTGATCCATCAAATCATCGATTCGTGGCAAAGGATAACGATTCTTAATAGTTGCCTTATTAAGCTGTCTGTAATCCACACATAAGCGCGAGCTTCCGTCCTTCTTCTTAACTAGCAAAACTGGAGCTCCCCATGGTGATACACTTGGTCTGATGAATTTATTCTCCAACAAGCCTTCAATTTGGCTTTTGAGCTCATTTAATTCCAATGGCGACATTCGATAAGGTGCCATTGAAATAGGTCCCGTTCCTGGGTGCAAATCAATGAAGAATTCCACTTCTCTTACCGGTGGCAATCCTGGGATTTCCGTCGGAAACACATCCCGGTACTCATTGACAAGTATCACATCTTCTATGTTCACACTTATCTTTGCCTCCACATTGGCCAGAGACAAAAACTCATGAGTCCCTTCACTTAGCGACACTCGGAGTTTGTTAGCAGCTAAATATTTAACAACTCCTGGTTCGGGAAAAAGAACCAATTTACGAGCACAATCCAAGATCACCTAATGGTAAGACATCCAATCCATACCGAGGATGACCTCGAGTGATTGTAGCGGTAAACAAATTAAATTAACCACGAAATCCCTATTATGAATAGTCATTTGACAATGTAAACATGCAGAATTCACTGTCAAAGTCTTAGCAGGTGTGGAAACAACCAAATCAAAAGGTAAAGCAGACATAGATAACTTCAAGCGATTCATACAATCCATAGCAATGAAGGAATGGGTTGCCCCCGAATCAAAGAGTGCAGTTAGAGTGTTACCTGCAATCTCACAGTCACGTTGAATCAGATTACCAGATGGATTCCCCTCTTCAGCACTCACACAATAAATGCGTCCTCTAGCAGTAGGACGGGTAGCTCTAGCTACATTCACAACTGGTTCCGCCTTTGGAGCCATGCAATCCTTCGCCATGTGTCCTGGCTTCTGACAAGTGTAGCAGGTGAGAGTATTAGGGGTACAAGCGTTAGCATAATGTCCCTCTTCTCCACAACGGAAACATCAAACCCCTCGTCCCAATTGTCTCCCGAAATTCTGGTTTCCCGGGCGATTCTGCCCACCGTTGTTAGTTCGTGGTCGATCGTAGGGTTTAGCAACTTGTTTCCCCTTGTTGTTCTGGTAATTCACCCGACTAGGCCCTCCTGCACTAAAATTCCCTCCTCGGCTAGCTCTCTTATTCTTCATGTCCTCAACTTCCCTACATTTTTCCACAAGGGCTTGGAAATGTTGGATTCCCAAGGGTAAGACGGAGTCTTGAATCTCATACTTCAGTCCGTCTTGGAAACCATGACACATGAATGGTTCATCAATTTCTTCACGGAAGAACCTGAAATGCCTCGATAGCGATTCAAACTTAGCAGCATATTCGCCCACGGTCATGCTCCCCTGGTGAAGTTTCAGAAAATCATCACCAGTTTAGTCCTGGTACTCATCGGGAAGTATTTGTCTAAAAACTTCCTTTTGAATGATTCTCAGTTCACCTCCTCGTGTGCTGCTCCCATCAATAACCTTGCACTCCTCCACCAGTACTCAGCATCCCCCAACAGCATATAAGTGGCATAGCTGACCTTCACTCCCGCCTGACAGTTAATCATTTCAAAGATCTTCTCCACTTCTTGGATCCATTGATCCGCCTTCTCTGAATTCTCATCCCCCTTAAACTTAGGAGGATTGTAGCGACGGAAGTCTTCTAACCCTCTTGACTCTGCAGCACGGATCTCTCTTCCCCTCTTTTCAAGATCACGTTGAGTCTTGGCAGCAGTCTGTGCAGCAACCGAAGCAGCCATGTTATTCATAGCCTCCGCCATTTGATCATTCCTATTAGCGTTGGCTCTCGGAGCGTCATTCCTTCTTGGCGGCATGGTTTTCCTATAAAACCATCATCAAGTAGAGTCTTAACACTACTTCAAATAATTCCAAACTAACTTCTGACCACAGCAACACATAATAATTATATTGGACCTGACAACTCAAGCCACCTAAACCGACGCATGATCAGATAACAACTCCCAACCTAAAGGTTGACCTACAATCTATAACCAAGGTTCCACAGCCCCCAAAGAAAACCAAACCAAAGCTCTGACACCACAATGTAACGCCCCATTTTTCAAAGCGAGGGTGTATTTTTTTTTTCAAAAGAAATTAAACTAAAACAGAGAAATAAACGAGGAAATGCCTTTGGATAAATAATTGAGTCATTATAATTTACAAGCAGCGGAAAAGTTTCTCCAAATATAAATCCAAAGCACTTACACAACGACAAATGGTACATGGAACCCATTCAAATAAGGTGTCAAACTGACAATATTAGTATAAGTACAGTTTTCCAAATTAAAATACTCCAACCCAAAAAGAAGGACGTCTAGTCCCTATACATCAACCTAATCTGATCATCCTACCAAAAAACTATACACCCTGAGTGATCCCCACGTGCCCCGTGAGATCCTCCTAACGTAGCTCTAGTCAAGCATTCCCATCTACATTACCATCCGTAGGGTATAAACCAGTAGGGTCGTCCTGACTCTCATCTGAGGGCAAAGCCCAGATTTCCACAATAGTTGTAAAGGGTCACCAACCGAAATTAACAGATAACACATAACATTCAAGTTTTAAATGCACAAAATAACCTTTCAACTAAGCATGCACCTTAAAAGGATTTTCCATATGCTAAAAGTTCATATAATGCTTGCCAATTAACAATGAACTCAAAATAAAGTTCTTAATCCATCAAGTAATACATAACTGACCAAAGCATTGATAAATCAATTGAGCAATCGATTATGTAACTCAAAATAAGGACTTTTGCTGAGCCAATCGATTGCCAAATCGATTTGGTCAGTTGTTGAGTTTCTGCATGACCAAATCGATTTCTAAGTCGATTTTTTCAGTTCTGATGAGTCCCTGTGTTGCCAAATCGATTTCCAAATCGATTTTGACAGTTTTGCTGAGTTCCTGCCTCTCTGCCAATCGATTTCCAAATCGATTTCTTAAAAGATTTTGAAAGATATATTTATACAATCGATTGGCAAATCGATTAGGTTAAAATAGTGAACTTCCTGTAACTCATCCAATTGATTGGGAAATCGATTTCCCTGCTTATTCTTCCAAAAATACTTAAACTAATTCAATCACACTCACACATAACTCGAAAACTTAACACTTAGCAAAACCCACACAATCACCACGACGAATTGGTTTTCGAAACAGTTTTACAATCCATCGCACTCACACACGATAATCAATGCATAACACTTAGCAATTCCAACACAATTACCACAACAATTCCAATTCAAACCACTCAATCATATACTTGATTCAAACACGACTCGTGTGCCAAGCACCCTAATGCAATGCGTATATGCCAAAATGCATGGACTCGGAATTCCAAACCAAAACCCTCCTCGAAGGGCCGTAAATCATAATTGTACTGCCTATCGCATGCCAAGTACCAATTACCGAGGTGCCACCTATCACGGGTCTACACGATTTACTAAAAAGCGTAAACCATAAACGTACTGCCTATCACGGGCCCATATCGTTTACCGAGGTGCCACCTATCACGGGTATGCACGGTTTACTAAAACAACGTAAATTGTAAATGTACCGCCTATCACAGGCCAAAGTACTATTTACCAAGGTGCCACCTATCACGGGTCTGCACAATTTACAAAAAAACGAAAACCATAAACGTACTGCCTATCACGGGCCGGTATCGTTTATCGAGGTGCCACCTATCACGGGTCTGTACGATTTTCAAAAACGTAAATCATAAATGTACCGCCTATCACAGGCCAAAGTACTATTTATCAAGGTGCCACCTATCACGGGTCTGCACGATTTACAAAAAGCATGAAAATGCATGAGCATATACTAACTCCATTCACAACAATCGTTAAGCAAATGCAGATATTAAAAGATTCCCCATTTTTAATACTCACTTAACTTAAACGATTTTCACAACAAATATTAAGCAAACAGAAATATTAAGAGATTCCCCATTCTTAATAGTCTTTTGACTTAAACGATTTTCAAAACAAACTTTAAGTAAAAAGAAATATTAAGAGATTCCCCATTCTTAATACTCTTTTAACTTAAACGATTTCCGAAAAGAATATTAAGTAAACAAGATATTAAGAGATTCCCCATTCTTAATACTCATTTAACTTAACGATTTTCAAAACAAAACGTTAAGTAAACAAGACATTAAGAGATTCCCCATTCTTAACGCCAAGTTAACTTAAACGATTTTTCAAAACAACATTAAGTAACCCAGACATTAAGAGATTCCCCATTCTTAATATCTAGTTAACTTAAACGATTTTCACAAACACACATTAAGTAAACCGAGATATTAAAAGATTCCCCATTTTTAATACTCGTTTAACTCTAATGGTTTTCAAATTTCACAACAAAACCAACTCAAAACATTTTATCAAATTCAATTCACAATCCACACCAATACACATCAAATTTAATCGGTATTAACTTAGAACACGTCAACTACGACGAACACAAATCAACACAACAGAACACTCAAACACATCAAATTTCATTTACCCATAATCATACACAAATGAGTTAAGTTCATTTTCTACGAAACACCCATCAATATCGTCAAGACCTAACTCTAAGACTTTACCCACATAACCTTAGATTCATCTTCCCTAAATCAATACATTCAACCCTAACAAATTCCTTTCCACACAACTACAGATAAGTCCCTAAATGCAAACTAAAAGTTTGGAAGGAGCCCTTATCTTAACGTTAGCTTTAACGTGGGTTTCCGGTACCGCGAGTAAAACCGGTAAAAATCTTCGCTCGCAACGTCGCCTCCAAATTGGTCCCCTAGCACCGTAGCATGGTAGTGAGCAACTTTCCCTTCTAACTCTTCGCGAAATGAAGCTTAGATCTAGAAGAAACGGAGGGGTTTGTGTTTGAATCTCTGATACCGTTTTTCTTCGTTTTCGGATCAAAGAGGAAGAGTGAAGTTAAGAAATCCTTATCCTAACACTCACCAAGCTTTGGGTTTCTAAACTTGAAGAAAGAAAGCAAAGAAGGATGAAAATGGAGGAGAAGAAGGAAATTGGTGCGCGTGAGTGACAGGGAAGAAGATGGAAAAATCAGATTTTCCTTCCTTTCTTTTTCTTTCCTTTGTTTTCCTTTCTTCCTTTTTCCTTCTTTCCTTTTTATATCCTTTTCTTTTCCCTTTCCTTCCTTCTATTTTCCTTTCTTTTCCCTCCAACCAACATAATTATATATTAAATATAACTTAACAAAATATCTCAAAATATCTAGATATTTGTTAAATTACCATTTCACCCGTAACGGATTAAATTCTCCGTAAAAGGATTCACCGCAGTTAATTTCAATTTATTTATCGACGAGAAATTTTAATTGGCATCAAAATATCTTTTTGATTATAAAACTCCAAAATATTATTAACTTTGGCTTAAAAACACATCTGCTCTAACGCGTTTTCTAAAACAACATTTTAAACAAGGACAAACAACTCTATTTGGATCTTTTGCATTCTTCACTGCAAATTCAACAAACTCATTCACTCCATTTTCATACTCTTTTGACAATCGATTGGATGACATCCATTTCCGGTCCATTTTATATGACCTATTTAAATGCAGTTACACAAATAATAAGCTACTGATAACATTATACCAATATATAGTACACATATATAATATTGGAAAATGGAAACCAAGGTCCAAGTCTGATTTCAAAACAGAACATATCAACAAATTTCAAAAAAGAATAGATTTTATATGACTCATTATGTAACAATTTATTAGTTTTAGTGACAACAACAAATTAATAAATACAGCACCTGAGACAATGTATCCAATTTTTTATAAAGGAGAAGTAGATGGCCGCACAGTACGTAGAGGAGAGGAGGTTTCACATAGTAGAGAAGATGAGGGTTCGTAAATTGTGTTTTAATTTGTTTTTATTTATTTAAAGTAAATGATTTTTATTTAAAATGAATGATTTACAGCGCTCTAATAGGTTCTTTAATTATGTGAAAGCGAAGGCTTTACAACGCTTCACAAAAGCGCTTCAAAAGCCATGTAACATAAGGTGAGAGTGCTACACTTTACATCGCTTGTGTTTAAAGCGCTAAAAAAGCGTTGTAAAAGCTATGTGAGAGCGCTTTAAATTACAACGCTTTTACAAAAAGTGCTGTAAAAGGGTTGTAAGCATTATGTGCAAGCGCTATGTGACCCTAGATGACTCTACAACAGCGCTTGTATTTAATAAGCGCTGTATAAGACGCGCTATAAAATGTCATTTTTGACATAGTGTCAATATTGTGGAAGATCATTGCTACCATATAACACTATTATACAAGTCTGCACGGACTCTATGTTGAAAAATATATTTTCTACTTTTTCATTAGTTTATTGTAATATATAATAAGTAATAATTAATAATAATAATAATAAATAATAATAATAATATAATAATAATAATACTAATAATAATAATAATAATAATAATATATAATAATAATAAATAATAATAATAATAAATGTGAAACAAGTACTTTTTCATCACTTTCATTTTCTTTTTATATTTTACCTTTAAAAAGCTTAACAGTAGAAGAGAAAAAATGGATAGTTCAGCGACTCTAACTTATATATGTTGAGATGTGTTTCATTAATTTAATTATATTTATAGCATCCATTTTAGGTCGAAGGAGTATTTATGATATGCCTATTTAATTTATTTTTTTTTTAAATTATGATTCGGTAAATATGTCATATCAATATATGTGTTATAGCAATTTACCACTATAATCAGATTTTAAGTTTTTCATATAATATGTTATTACATTATAGGTCTCCTTATTTTAAGTTTTTGTTTCATATTTACTCATTAAAAATAAATAAAAAGTTAACACTGAAATTTCAAATAGTAGAAACTTACATATTTTGATTACAAAGTTAATCAAGAAAATACGACAAACATATAGGCTTAATTGCAGTTTTGGTCCCCCTATTTTAGCTGAATCGCGAAAGTAGTCCCTCCATTTTGTTTTTTCACCCAGTTCTGGTCCCCAAACAGAATTTTGGTCAAAAACTTAATGAAATTTCATTTTTAGAGTCGTACTACACCACATTGTAATCATAGAATTCCAGGTACAATTGTTGCAAATGAGATTTTAAGGCATGATGTGACTTAAATAAATGCAAAAAAAATGAAATTTCATCAAGTTTTGAACCAAAATTCAGTTTGAGGGACCAAAACTGGGAGAAATAAATGGGGGGACTACTTTTGCGAATCAACTAAAATAGGGGGACCAAAACTGCAATTAAGCCTAACATATATTTCATTTTTAGAATGGAATATAAATAAAATAATATTTGAAATGGAATTATCTTATCACAATATAAAATCACATACCATTTTTATTATAATTTATTCTAGAGGGAGTAATATATATATGATATATCATTTCGAAAACACAAATGGATAACCACATGAAATAATAGAATTTGGAGATAACTACCAAAAGGTTACTGCAATTTTCAAAAACTCTCACGAGTTGGCAGAATATTATTCCCTCGATCTCTTGAGGAATAGTATATTACAAGTATAAAGGAAATTTACATAGGGTTCGAAAGTAAATTCTAAGACCCTTGGAGGACACCTTAAGAGAATCAATCACCAAAACTCTGAAGCTCCTCAACATTAACATATACTCTTAACATTCAACAACAAAAGCTTCAACAATAAAAAAATATTTTTAGACACTTTAAAACATAAAATTATGTTGTATCTAATTTACTATAATCATTTTATATAATATACGTTATCTTTTGTATTATGAAGTCAATTAAAACTGGTGCGACAACTTTAAACTTCTTATCGTTTGGAATATTGTGTGCAACCTACTTTAAGCTTCTTTGTTTGGAAGCTGGTGAACGTTTTCTTCATCGTTATTAAGCACTTCAATAAATAATTTAATAAAATGATTTAAAAAAATGATGGCAGGTTTTCAAAATTTTATTATCGTATTTTATGAATAATAAACTTGTGTTTTCTTCATCGTTTTTTTTATACCAAACAATTAACCAGATCCATTATAATTTTTTTTCCATATTTCTCTCTTTTCATATTTTCCTTTCCTTTTTGCTTCTCAATTTCTCTTCCCAACCAAACACACTTTTCCCAACCAAACACACTTTTAGAGATTATAAGCCATGAACAGTCAGACACTTTGATTTTGCTTAATTTAGAAGGAAATCATATCTTAAGATTAAACTTTTTTTCTTCCCAAAATATATGGAGACAACAATAGAAATCTCTAGAGCTTGTCCTCCCTTCAATAAATATAATATCTGATCTTGCCAAGACAATTCGATCAATGTCAACATCAGGTAGTCTAAAGTAACTATCCTAAAACCAAACGCTATGAAAGAATATTCATTTATCCTATAAGTAATTCTATCCTAAATCCCACCCACTTATGGCATGGACTCGTCACTTGCCTCACATTCTTTCACAGCTTTCTAAATTCATCCAACTTATATGCTCAAACTATTTTATTCTGTCATGCAAATAGCAGCAAAGATTATCGAAAATTAAAACACTCATGTGTATATTAGCCCAATAAGGTCACTCAAAAATCAAAATCAGTGTTTCCCCAGCAAAGTTCATAAGCTAAATCCTTCAAGTCATCCTTGAAGAGCAAAATTCTTTACTCACTGCGACCAACTTTCGGCTTCTTTCGTTTGGAAATTGGTGCGACCAACTTTATGCTTCTTTCGTTTTAAAGCTGGTGAACTGTTATTAAAAAATAAAATTATTAAGAAAAAAGCTATTTCCAATGCATCATAGGGTAAAATCATGCAAATAAACTGATGAAAGACCCATTAGTTTTTTTTCCCTACTTTTTATATGGTTTAGTGGAAATTTCTTTGTAATAATTGATAATTTTAAATTCAAAGTGGTTACATTTATAACAACTTCTCAAGGGAAAGATGAACCATATGCTCTGTATCCATTGGTAATAAAGCTTAGCTCTCAATCCATGAACAATAATTTGCGCATTCAATCCAATAATCTCTTGACAATTAACATTATCATAGACATATAGTTTTATTTAGTGCATTGTTATAAACATTAAAGAGCTTACTTTACATGTCCTTGAAGAAATTGGTTTATATCGGCACCAACACTTGTACTTAGCTCTTCAACAGTTGAAGAAACCTCGTTATTACAGTTCAGTAGGTTGCACGCATCTAAAAAATCAGAAGATTTCACCATATCTGGTATAAGAGATGAGTCTTTATCTCTGCTTTGAGATTTTCCATCAAAACAAATGCTGCATAAAGGTTAGTATAAGATTAGAGAATCCAGCTATTTAAATAGTTCAACTAAACCATAACCATATATTATCTATGACACTGACAATAATTTGTGAAAATGAATAATAAAATGTAATCAATTGTGTCGAATACCAGGACATGCATTCAATCAGAAGTGTCGGTGCTATAGAGATTACGACATTCATTCTCCAGCGATTCATTTTATCTATGCAATAGTGACTCAATCGAGGCATTACACAGTCCAACATACACCAGAGACAACCTTCAATGATTTCAAAAGATCCAAGCAAAAAACATTATGAAATATTAATTTAAATGATTTTTGTTGTACATGCTGAAGTTCTAATCCAGAGGTTAAAACATTACCGCTAATCCCAAAGACAAAGGATGTGTCTTTTTTTTTTCTTGTTTCATTTTTGAACTAAAAATTGTTGTACTGTGTCTCACCTTCAGTATCAACATTCAAAATAATATAACAAAGAACGTTATGCATCTGAAATTTTAAAAAGAGATGCAAATAAGTATTAAACAAATGCATACAACATACCAATGCCTCGAAGCATCTTAAGGTCAAATGATCAAGGAACATATGTTTGAGGGAAACGTTAACAGTCTAATAACAAAATATATATATAAATTATCTTTTTGTTTGTTTACAGATATTATCTTATTCTTTTAAATTTAAATAGCCTAACAAGAAGAAAAAAAAAATTTAATCATTATATTATCTTATTTCGATAAACTCAATTTAGTCTTTGAAAATAATAGAAGAACTTTTTAGTCTATAAAAAAATTTGAAAAACCCAATTAAGTCCCTAAAAAAATTAAAAACACATTTTAGATTTAAAAAAAACATAAATCGGGACAATATAGTTATTTGTTCAATTTAGAGAAAACTAAACCCGAATGTTATTTCATATAGAGAAACAACACGTTTAAGATAGAAAATCTTTTGATTCTATAGTGGTTTGTGATTATGAAGATATGACTTCCATCACCTCTGTCGTTTATTTCATAAGCTGCATTTTCTTCTTCATTCTCATGTTTTTTTTCTTCGCCCCCGCGTTTCTAAAGATGTTTTATTGTTCTTTCTGCTCGCGTTTTTGAAGGTGCAGTTTCATGTAATATTTATGAAGAATTCCATTGTGGTTTAATTTGAATATATTATAATTAAGTGATGTTTTTGTTGTAGGGTTTAAATTATTCATTTAATTATTATCGGTGACTTAATTGTCTACTTTTAATTATTTTCAAGGATCTAATTGATTTGACTTACACATAGATGTGTTGATTAGAGTCACAAAGAGGGCCTTTGATGAGAGTCTTGATTCAGTTGCATAACGGAGGAGTGAAAATAGTCTTTTATTAAGACAATCACTGCACATTTAGAAAAAATATTAAAAGATAAATTGTTTTAACACATTTTGTTATAATCAAAATAAGAAGGCTAAATTACATTCGTGGTCCCTTAACTTAATTTCAGGTAATGTTTTAGTCCTTTATCTTTTTTTTTCCCGACTTGGTCCTTTATTTTAATTAATTAAAATATTTTAAGTGACAATTTGATATTTTATGTTTTAAAATTTCAACAATGATATCCTTTTTTATACAAAAATTAAAAAAATTTCAATCAAGACTCATAAAATTAATTATATTCTTCAATAAATAATACAAATTTCATCAAATTCGTAACGTAATCTTCAAATAAACTCATATTTTCATACTTTATTTGATATTGTTAGGAATAAAGGACTAAATCGGGGAAAAAAAGAAGATAAAGGACTAAAATGTTACCTGAAATTAAGTTAAAGGACTACGAATGTAATTTAGCCAAATAAAAATTAAGAATTATTATTCTTAAAGCCAATTTGGTTCCAAATTAGTCTGCATTCCATGCCAAATCAACGTCTCACGTGACAAAAATTTAGATCGCTCAGCAGATTAACAAAAAAAATGATATTAGAGATCAAAACGACTAACGAATGTAAAATTTAGGGAGTTTAAAATCTTTTATCTTCCTTCAAGGATCATTGTGACATCACTTGTCACTTTCAAATACTAAAATGAGTGTTTACTCTCATTAATGCTAATTAATAATTTATTCGATGTCACTTATATCATTTAATGTTTTAATATATATATATATATATATATATATATATATATTATATATATATATATATATGGTGTATTATTAATATGATTACTAACGATATATTATTTGAGGTAGGAGTGTTCAAAAAAACCAAAAACTGAACTAAACTGTTGAATTGAACTGAATCGAACTGGTTTTGAACTGAACTGATTTATAAAAATTATGAACCGAACTGTTTTCGAACTGATTTTTTAAAACAAGAACTGAACCGAACTGGTTTTTCAGTTTTAAAAACCGAACCAAACTGGTTTTTAATTTGAAAAAACTGAACCGAACTGGTTTTTATTTCAAAAAACTTGAACCAAATTTGTATTTTATAAGTAATTAGGGGTAATTATTTTAAATTTGGACTATATGAACAAAAAAACTAAGTTAAACCGGTTCGGTTCAGTTCAAAATAAAAAACCTGTTCACCATTTTGTAAAACTGGTTCGGTTCGGTTTTTTGAACTGGAAACTGGTTCGATTCACTTTTTCGAACTGAAAATCTGTTCGGTTCAATTTTCAAATGGTTCTAGTTCAGAACTGAAACTTTGCCCATCCTAATTTGAGGGCTACTATAATTTTAAATATTTAAGAAAATTATTTTGATTTTTTTTTCTTTAATTATTTTTAATATTTGTTAAAATAATAATCATGTAATTGGACTCAAGTGGTTAATGAATTTCAATTAAAGACAAATTATTCGAAAGAATCCGAATTTGAATACGGTCTAAAACAAGGAGGAAAGGAGAAAGACAATAGAGGCAAAACTGTAGCGTTTATCAAGAACATATGTTTTGAGGGAAACGTTAAGAGTCTAATAACAAAATATATATATATATATATATATATATATATATATATATTTTAAAAAAACATATCTTTTGTTTGTTTTTACAAGATATTATCTTATTCGTTTAAATTTAAATAGCCTAACAAGAAGAAAAAAATCTAATCAATATATTATCTTATTTCGATAAACTCAATTTAGTCTTTGAAAATAATAGAAGAACCTTTTAATCTAAAAAAAATTTGAAAAACCCAATTAAGTCCCTAAAAAAATTAAAAACATATTTAAGACTTTAAAAAAAAATAAATGGATATCATACAGTTCTTTGCTCAATTTAGAGAAAAATAAACCCGAATATTATTTCATATAGAGAAACAACACGTCTAAGATAGAAATTATTTTGATTCTACAGTGGTTTGTGATTATGAAGATGTGACTTCCGTCACCTCTGTCTTTTATTTCATAAGCTGCATTTTCTCCTTCATTCTCATGTTTTTTTTCTTCACCCTCGCATTTCTAAAGATGTTTTATTGTTCTTTCTGCTTCTGTTTTTGAAGGTGCGGTTTCATGTAATATTTATGAAGAATACCATTGTGGTTTAATTTGAATATATTATAATTTAGTGACATTTTTGTTGTAGGGTTTAAATTGTTCATTTAATTATTGACAGTGACTTAATTGTCTACTTTTAATTATTTTCAAGGACCTAATTGATTTGAGTTACACATAGATGTGTTGATTAGAGTCACAAATATTGCCTTTGATCAAAGTCTTGATTCAGTTACATAACGGAGGATTGAAAATAGTCTTTTATTAAGACAATCACTGCACATTTAAAAAAATACATTAAAACATAACACATTTTGTTATAATCAAAATAAGAATTAAGAATTATTATTCTTAAAACCAATTTGGTTCTAAATTAGTGTGCATTCCATGCCAAATCAACGTCTCACGTGACAAATTACGATCGCTCAACAGATTAACAAAAAAAATGATATTAGAGATCACAACAACTAACGAATGTAAAATTTTGGGAGTTTTAAATCTTTTATCTCCTTTCAAGGATCATTGTGACACCGCTTGTCACTTTCAAATACTAAAATGAGTGTTTACTCCATTAATGCTACTTAATAATTTATTCGTTGTCACTTATATAATTTAATGTATTATATATATATATATATATATATATATATATATATATATATATATAAATATATGGTGTTATTATTAATATGATTACTAATGATATATTATTTGAGGGCTACTATTATTTTAAATATTTTCAGAAAATTATTTTGATTTTTTTATCTTTAATTATTTTTATTATTTGTTAAAATAATAATCAAGTAGTTGGACTCAAGTGGCTAATGAGTTTCAATTAAAGACAAATTGTTCGAGAGAATCCGAATTTGAATACACTCCAAAACAATTTTGGATCAAATTTTACTTACCTCCCAATTGGACTCTAGATTAGTAGAGCCTCATTCTTCTTAAAATCCAGGTTAGAATAAAAAATAAAAATAATACTTACTAAAAATACAAAAGGTTCTTTGAAATTTTATAAATCTGCAAAGTCTTTTCAAAATCTGCGTATTCATAACATATAAATCCTTTAAAATCCAAACTTCAAAATCTTGATTATAGAATATTCTAAAAAAATTTACAAGTTTTTAAATTTTATATTCTTTTAAAATCTGCAAGACTTTTTTATGTTAAAAAAGCTTTTTAAAAACTCAATCCAATATACACTTTTAGACTTTAAAGCAGTTAATTGACAAGTTTTTCATTGACATTAACTTAAATAGAAACTATATTTTAAAGGGGAGTCAATTTCATGAGTGTAAAACCCATAGAAAAATAATCATTGTTTGTTATATTTATTTTGTTATGTTTTGTTTTAAAATGTCGTTGTTGAATCTCCCACATATCTTTTAAATATCAATAAAAATACAAAATTTATGTTTTCGTGACTTAGTTATTTTTATTTCACATTAACCTAAATAGAAACTATATTTTAAAAGGGGTTCAATTTCGTAAGTGTAAGACCATAGAAAAATAATAATTATTTAAGTTATATTTATTTTGTTATGTTTTGTTCTAAAATGTCATTGTTGAATCTCCCAAATATCTTTTAAATATGAATAAAAATATAAAATTTATGTTTCTGTGACTTAGTTATTTTTATTTCTTTCATGTGTAAAAGCAGTCCAAATCTGGGACTGAAAATACATTGTCTTTTATATACTATGTTTTATTTGTATACTTTTCGTTGATTTTTGTTTTTTTGAATTTTAAATAGATTTTTAATCATTTTCCTTTCTAAAGTAGAAATTCAAACTCTTCTTATGGTCTTTTTTTATGTATAATAACATTCATTTGTATTAAATTAGGACTATGTAATTGGGACAATTTTCATTCTTGATAATTTAATCAATTTTGGGTTTTAAATAGTTAAAACTTTGTATTTATTTATTTGAAATAAAACAATAGAGAGTTTTCTTTTAGTCTCTCTAATATGAGTTATATAAAGACTAAAATGAATATGAATAAATTTTACGGAAACTAAACCAAAAAACAAGATAAAAAAAGTTAAAAAAAAGTCATATATTCACAAAGATTAAAATAAATATAAAAAAGACAATATTTTTTATAGCAAAAAAGCAAAATATTGTATATGTATGTAGAAACCAAAAATATATGTAAACTTATGTTATTTTATCTTATTCATGTTATCAATCCTTAATAGTTTACATATATAGACACAATTTATGCATAATTATACAAAAAAAGGCATACCAAACCTAAAAGGTGAAATAAGATTTATAGAGCAATTTAGTAAAAGAACAACTAACATTTGATAATCTTAATTCAAGAGTCAAGCATTAGTATTTTTAAGAAACTAGCAGACATCTTATCGTATTTAATATACTTTTCAAACTCATCTACCTATGGTCTATAAAAATAAAAAATAAAAAAACTTCATAAGAACTCAAATTTACTATTCACTCTATAACTATTTTTTAAAAATCAAATTTTATACCAACTTAGTTACATATATTTTCACTGTCATAACATTCATTCATGCAAATTTCAACCATTAACATCCAACAAAGTAAACAACATGTCTCTATGATCAAATTGAGCAATAAAAAACAGAATTTACAAATTTCATATGCTCAAAAAAAATTCAAATTTAACACATTATACCAACACATAAATTTGCAAACAGAAGAAAGCAACAACTCATTTAAATAGAACATAACTATAAATAAGTAAAATAAGTCTCGTATTACAAACATTATAAAGAATATTGTATTGCAATTGTGTTGCATTCAATAATGACATCATACAATCTTTCACTTAGACATCATTTTCCTTCCTAAATCTCATCCATTGACTTGCAACTAATTAGAAAATATGAACGGTCTATATCATATCAAAATAGACATTTATGTGAATTTCACTAAATTAAATAGGTCTCTGCATCTCGCTTTCTATACGAAGACATCTATGTAGATGATTTTTTCTCCACAATAAATGTTATGCTAAACACAGTTTCTCAGTTAATATATTTTAATCATTTTTTTTTTGCAAAAAACAATGGTTATACACTAGATATGTGATACCTTCTTGATTTCAATGTTTAGAATATGACCATTCTAGATTTTTGACTTAAAAAGAATGGAGAGATTAGTGGAAGCTCTTCCTAGTGACCTTAAATATTTTCTTTTTTTCACAACTGTCGAGTCACAAATAACTTGCAACTTTTTCATCATGTAAGCTCTTGTAATCAAATGCTTCAAAAAACTTATTTCCAGTGCTTTGCCAGTAAATCTTTTCACTGTAACAAATTTTAACTTCATACAAACAAAATCAGGCACTTCTCGGTTCTCCCAGAACATTGAATTAGGAAATGGTAGTGCACAATTATCAAAAGTAACGGTGAAAACTGATGATTCCTCTACCTGGAAAAGCAAATTACATTCCAAAGATCATATTCGATGAAAAATGTCATTCTCTAATGTGTAGTAAAAAAATTAATATAGTATTAAAGATTAAAGTATAACAAGATAAATAGTCACATACTGGTATTGTAATTTCAAGAGTATTAAGATGGAAGCACATTGTTAGTATGTAAGAAAATGCCAAAATATCTCTTATGTTATTCAAATCCAAATCAATCGACAAGGTCGATAGATGTCGAAAAATATTAGCTGGTTTATGTACCTACATTGAAGAGATAGTTAGCACAACTACATATTATAAGTATAGAAAAATAAATCATAATCCTTATGAACAAGACACTATAATATAATTCAAACATTAAACAATAATTATACAGTATTTTATCCAATCCGTAGTCAAAGCAAAATAATAAAATTTTGAATTGTATTTTGCAGCATTCATTGCAAATTTTTTAAATTAGTCTCACAATCTTCAATATGGTGGAAAATCATTGCTACTGTAAGCACTATTATACGTTGAAAAATATATTTTTCTACTGTTTTGAAACAAGTACGTTTTCATTACCTTTATGTCTTTCATATATTACCCTTAAAAAAATTTAACAGCAGAAGAAAATGTATTAGTTCTCCTACTCTAATTTATATGTGTTGAGATGTGTTTCATTAATTCAAAGTGCTATTCGTATGTGTTTCATTAATTCTAAGTGATATTCGTAACACATATATTTTTTATCAAATGCTGATATTTAACACTATTTAATTAATTTATTTTCTTTATTTATGACTAATGTTAGTAGCGAGGATCTTTTTAATCAAAAGCTGATATTTAACATTATTTAATTTATTTATTTTCTCAAATTATGACTAGTGTTAATATGTCAATGTCAATGAATATGTTCATAGAAATTTAATTTCATATGTTATCACATTATAGGTCTAATTATGTTAAGTTTGTGTTTCATATTAACTCAAAGCAAAGAATAGTTAAACTAAGAAATTGAATATTTTGGTTTAAAATAAGAAGTTTTTTATTAAAAAAAAATTAAAAAACTACCACTGAAATTTCAAATAGCAGAAACTTACATACTTTGATTATAAATGTTAATCAAGAAATTGATCATAAACATACTATATATTATTTTTAGAATGAAATATAAACAAAAATAATAATTAAAAAGTTGAAGTATCTTGTCTTAATTTAAAATCAAATACCATTTTTATTATAATTTATTCTAGAGGAGTAAATATATTAAATATTATTTTGAAAACACAAACTCTAACCACATGAAAATAATAGAATCAGAGATAACTTACCAAAAGGTTACTGCAATTTTCAAAAACCTCACGAGTTTGTAGAATATCTTGAGGATTTGAATTGCAAGTATAAGAGAAATTCCATAGATTTTGAGAATAAATTCTAAGACCTTTTGGAGGGCATCTTAGAGAATCAATCACCAAAACATGAAGCTCCTCAACATTAACATCTATCCCTTCAACATCCAACAACAAAAGCTCCAAATATTTAAGATTTTTGTTTTCAATCTTGAGGCTATCGAATCCATCTGACTCAATGAGACAAAACTTCTCTAAACCAAAACAATTTTCCAAAATTCCATTGATGATACTATCCACCATAGACATTTTCTCCAATTTCAAAATTTTCAACTTTTCACAACTTTCAAATGCAGGTAAAACCGAATCTATAAGTTTGTAGTTAGTCAACTGAAGTGAACACAAATTTGAAAATATCTTAGGCTTAAATTCATCACTAATCACAGTTAAACAGTCACACTCCAAACTCAAAGAACTTAACTTTTTTCTCTCCACAACAAACTCAACCAATGTTTTCAAATGTCGAAGGGAAACATTTTGATGAAGATGTTTTAAGCCACAACTAATCAAATAATCACCAATATGTTGATGCAATATACCGTTAACAATTTCACTATATTTCCTTGCATTTTCTTCCGTGGCTAAGGACTTCAAATATTTATTATACGAAATTCGGTTATAAACTTTTGGTAAGGGTTTCAACATGTGAGTCCAATCAAAATCAAAGTGAGAAACATTATTTCTCAAATATATCCATCTCTTTGATAGAACGCTTGTTTTTACGGCATCATCAATCGAAAGAGAAGAGATTATGAAAAACAAAATATCATCCGGTAGTTGACTTATGAAATCTACTCTTCCCTTTTCATTCACTTCCTTTTTTGATGATGGTATAGACATAACTTTCTTCACCCGAAAATTGAAATTTTCTATTGGTAACGTTGACATAACCTACTTTTGATGAAAATGTTAAGAAACGTAAATATAAATATAAATATTAATATATATATTATCTCTTATAAAAAAGATATAATTATTTTTGTTTACAAGATATTATCTAAATTGTAATTCAAATAGTCTAACAATAAGAACAAAACAAGATCTAATCACGTTATGATCTTATTTTCCAAAAAATTAAAAAAGATACGATCTTATTCGTTATTCGTTTTTCAGGCAACAGTGTACTAATTCAAATTTATTTTGATCTATATTTTATTTATTTCTTTTCCGTTAGGAGTGTATTAATTCATTAGGATTTGAAAGAATTTAAATAGATTTATTCTTTTTATAATAAAAAAAGTCGTGTTCCATCAAAAATTTAATATAATAACTCAACAGCTAACTCCTACCATGTTTCCCCTGTAATATAATAAATTTATATTTTTATTCTTTGTGGCTCATTATTTAAGAATAAATAAACAATTGAAGTAGACTTTAAATAACAATTTTCTGGGCAATATATTAATAATACATTAATTATTTTGTTCCCGCTGGTTTATCATTAAGATATCTTTCAAGAGATGTATGTGATCGATATAGTTTTGATCTTAAGATACAATGTAGTAATATAATAGCTAAAAAGTGTGTACCTGATATGAAATATATGCCTTGGATGGCTATGGCTGGAAACTCAGAAAACTAAGATTAGCAATTTAATAACAATATATATATATACACATTATATTTTATAAAAAATATAATATCTTATAGTCTAACGATAAAAACGAAAAAAATCTAACCATCATATGATATTATTTTTCGAAAAAAAAAATATTGGATGAATTTTAGTTTTGAACCATATTTTAATTGATCTCTATCTTTTTGTTTAGAGTGTATTCAATTAGAATTTAAAAAGATTTATTTATTTTTTTTATAATGAAAAAGTATTGCAAGATCAAAATTTTAATGCAGCAACTACAGAGCTAATTACTACCTAACTATGAGTTGACCGGACTACAAATCTCCTTCTATAATATAAAAAAATATTTTGTACCATTCAATATTTGACACATCATCACATTATTTTATAAATAAATATAACAATCTTCAAAATTTACTCAAAATTCTTATGAGGAAAATTGATACCGTTACGGTAAAGACATCCAATAAGAAGACATGACAAGATAAATAATTGAGTATGAAACTATGTTACATTGATAATGTCTATTAAATTCAATTCTTATCCCATTTCTTTATTTATTATTTTTCAAAAATATTTTAATTACAAGAACCATTTTTGTTAAAGAGAAAAAAAAAATTGTTCATATAGATTAATTTTACACACTACGCAAAAAATGGACATTTTACAACGCTTTTTTTAATCCATTTACAGCGCTTTTTCAAAAAAACAAGCGTTGTGGAATCGCGCGCTGTAAAAGATACAACAACGCTTTTAAAAAAGCCCTATAAAACATGTATATGTAATGCACACTTGTTTTGCACATTTTACAGCGCTTATTTGAAAAAGCGTTGTAAAATGCATACCTATAATAAATATATTGGGTGCACATTTTACAGCGCTTTTGCAAATAAGCGTTGTAAAATGCATATCCATAATAAATATATTGGGTGCACATTTTACAGCGCTTTTTCGAATAAGCACTGTAAAATGCACACCAAATATATGAATTATGGGTATGCATTTTACAGTGCTTTTTCAAAAAAGCGCTGTAAAATGTGTGTGTGTGTGTGTTTTTTTTCTTTTAACGTTGTAAATTAAATTTTTGAAAAAACGCTTTTTAGCTTTTTATGACATTTTTTTTAGAAAGCGCTATCTTTTATCTTTTTATCCGATATTATTTTGATCCAGAATCAGTTCACACAACAACAAAACATATTCAAATACCATAAGCATTCACACAATCAGTAGACAAAAAACAGAACTCTGTAACTTAATTAACATATATGTAACTCTGTAATTTACAACATAATTAACTACATTCAGATACATATATATAACCCAATTTACAACCTAATTAACTACATATACATTGAACCTAATTTACAACCTAATTAACTACATATTCATATACATGTTCATATATTGTGTCCTATGATCATATACATATAATAACTAACAGAATATACAGAATATGCACAAGCTACCATATAATATTTAGATCCCTTGCCCAGCAGCATGCTATTTCCCAAAAAAATCAAATAATTTTCATTTCAAGCACATACTGACACCATTCTTCCTTTAATTCCATTAGATCTTCATCAGAATATGATGAACTGGAATTGTCAAAGTACTGCAATATAAAAATTGAACATATTATATTAAGTTAGTATCAAATATATAGATAATTTAATTATATATGAAAATCATATAATGAAAATACCGTACCATTTCTGGGATAATAGTTTTATTCTTGTTAACAATCTCCTTCATGAATCTCAATACGTAGTACCCATAGTCGATGTTGTTTGTTTGACGAGGGCACTGTAAAATAAAAACATATAAGTCAATAAAAATATTTGTGCATTAACCGTAAAGGCATATATTTGTAAATGAAAATTTTAAAGGCATATATTTCAAACCTTTATTGGGATCCATGTGATGTTATTAGACTTTTGCTTCGACACTGTAGCACCTCTTTGAGCTCGAAAAACTTGTAAGGCACTATCGAATGAATAAATGTGATTATTATAGCATGAACAAACACATTATATATATATATATATATATATATATATATATATATATATATATATAAGAAATAAATGAATATTACATACGTGTCGAACATAGTCTTTGTTTCGGAGTGATTGTTGTAATTGCCATGCAAGGGATCTAAATAGTATATAACTTAAGAGACCACATTGATTGCAAATAAAACTCAATGTGCCCTACAAAAGTGTACTGAATCGTTGCAAGTAATAATAAAACGGTAGTACCGAGTGTCAAACTCAAGGATTGCGTTTTACTATTGAATTATATTTGATTACTAGAATTGAACAAAAATGTTCCCAAGTTGATTGAAATAATTTTTGAAATTAACAACAATAATAAAATTGATCTTTTATAATGAGAAAAATGTCAGGGATGAGTTTCACTTCGAATCCAACCTTGGTGTCTAATTTGATCCTAGTTACTGAATTCCTTTATTGAATTATTACCGAGTTCTCTTTATTATTCTTGCCCTAAAGTCTTAGTGACAGAATCTTTAATTCCAAAGTAACCCCTAATTCCTTAGTAGATTTAAGATTAGAATTAAGCATTACCGTATAGAAATTCTCTTGTAAATTATTGCTTTGCAACTAATTTAATTGGTTTCATGACCTGCATCTATCCCTAGACTACAAATTCATGAATTTCTCATTTCAAGCATTCGTAAAGTCGACTTCCGTTTCAAAATACAAATCGTAGAACATTTTAATGTTGATCAAGCAATAAAAAGCATTAAGCACAGAGATGAGAAAAACAATTCAATAAACTCATTCATAAAACTAGAAATCAAATCAGAAAAATAAGGGTTTCATCTGGTTACACTCATCCCTAACAAATAGGGTTTAGTTACTCATGACAGAGATACAAAAGATAAGGATTAAAGAAGAATTACAAGAATGATTCATGGATGACTCTTGATAAAACTGTTTCAATGGCGTTAGAAACGGCCGTCTTTGAGTTTCTATGCTAGGGCACAAGTCTTCCAAGTTCCCAAGAGTCAAAAAGATCCCTAAAACAGTAAAAATCTGCATTTTTTGGTTGCTGGTGCGCGTCGCGCGCCCCAGGCGCGCTCCAGGCGCATGTTGACAGAACTGAAACACGAGAAATGCGCTCTAGGCGCGCGTTGACAGAACTGAAACACGAGAAATGCACTCCAGGCGCGCAGGGCGCGCTCCAGGCGCACAACATCTACTGTCTGATGTATTTTGCATTTTCACATATTTTGCGTCTGAATTTGGTACCGGTGTCTTCATGAAAGTTGTAGATATGGATCTTAGCTTTCATTAGCACTTGGAGTGACATTAATGGGACATCTAGAACTTCAGATATGGCTGAAATACTCCACATATATCATGTTGATTTTTCACTAAAATTCAGCACTGCACTAAAACAAAACGCAATATAAAATTACGACAAATTCCTACTTAATCAACGAAATTAAAACAAAAAACATTTTATTAACTCAAAGAACAAAAAACAAGAAAATGTATCAAATAAATCCTCAATTTAACTGATGATTGAGGATAAATAAGACTAAAACAGTGGGAAAATATGCATATGATGAAGAGTCATCAAACAACAAAAATTTGGTTAAGCAATTTTGTTTATACACAACTAATATATTAAAATCATATCAATTAAAAAGATATAAACAAATAATATATAATTACGTACCCTGAATTATATGGTGCGAAGAACAATTTATCCTTTTCTTTATTTCCTAATAACATATTTACAATGTATTTCTTTACATTTACTGGACCGAGTTTGCACATCGACAGCTTATGCAGAGACAAGAATGAGTATTTATTTGACAATTTCCTCGTGCACACGACCTTCTCATACAAAAAGCTTCAATGAAAATTTAAACTAGATTAATTACCAATACATTTAATTAATACCAATAAATGTAATTAAAAGTATATTTTTACCTTATGTACAAGCACATGAGAGTAGCACTAAGCTCCTTATGGTTGAGAAGTTTGTATATGTGCTCCTTTTCGAAAAATTCATCATGGTTGTTGTCCATGTTCTGTTTTACTTGGATGTCAAGACACGCCCCGTGTTTAGCAAGGCGTGGCTGACTTATTTTAGGAACATGGGCAGCAGCGACCGATTTTCCCCGATCCAGTTTTCTTGCTGCAATTTTGGCAGCTTTATTACCCTCCAGCCTTTGTAGTTTGGCAGCCTTATTACCGTCCAATGTTGGAGGTTTGCTGGCCCTTTTTGGCTGTACGGGTGATTTATTTAATTGGATCTTCAAAAATGAGGTTAAATGTTAGTTTATTGAATCTAAAAAAATGACAAACCTTAGGGAATAAATGTGACAAACCTTTTCGGGAGATGTAACTGATTTGTTTCTGGGAATCTTTTTTTCGAGGGCAACAAGGTGGGTGAGCCATGCCACGTAACTACCAATAGCTTCGCCCAATAGCTGCATATCTCCATCGTTGTTCGGTATCGGCAATGGTGCAGTTGGTTCGAAAGCAACAACAGGTGATACTTTGACATGGCCCGTAGGGATCGGAGTATTGTGCAATACTTCTCCCGAAGTATTGTACAATTTTCCTTTTCCCACCTTCCGATGAGTAGGCGAGGACAAGTATAGCACGCATGTAGTGACACCCTAAATCAAATAGTTAAAACATAAATACGGTTAATATATAAGTTTGTTTAATACATAAGTAATTACATAATCAAGTAAGTAATTAATTACCTCGGGAATACTTTTTAAAATACAATATTAAAAAGTGTTCAAGTGATATTAAAGTGATAATGTTACTTACACAAAGTTCTACTACTTTTTTGACATTTTCATTATCAACAACTCCGTCTTCATTAACACGCGCTTCCTTCCATAATCTATGACGACCCAAGGGTTGATCGGCTTGGGTGTCTTGTTGCTATTCGTTAAGATCATATAATACAAATTACTTCATTATATAAAAGTAATGTTTAATTACTTACAAGTTTTTGATCAAGGCGTGCATATCCTATACGTGATTTTTTGTATGGGTGGGTTGGATTGCTTGCCCTTTCGCGATTTGCCTTACTAATATTTTATATAAAAAAATAGCAATTGTGTAAAAATTTAAAATACTCTACGAATATGAATAATAAAACACAAATGCTAATAAATTAATCATTTACGACAAATGTGGGGTCCAAACGTTTAGAAACAAATGCACTCCATTCCTCATTTGATATATAATGTTTATATATTTTTAGAGCTTCAACATTTGTGTTTCCTTCTCTATATTTTAGATAGAAATTAGAGAGATGTGATCTAAATCCCCGATGGATTTTCCCAGCAACTCTCAAAACATATCTCTTTCTTCCCTCATCAAGAACAAAAGTAGTCTGCAATGAACAAAATTATAAGTAAAGTATTTCAATGAAAAAAATTAGAAATGACAAAAGAGTGGATCAAAAAACTTACTTTAATGTCATTCCATATTATATCTTTGGCATCCTTCAACGCCTTATCTCTCCAATCGTCAATCGTAATTGGGATGTTTTGTCGAACAACAGCCCCAATGTAACTAACAAACATTGAGCTGCTGGGGTCAATTGGTTGACCACTCTCATTCCAGCCAACCTAATAAACTCATATAGTAAGTACATGCTATTAAAAAAAGATAAAAAATACACAGCAAACAAAGTATAGTATAGTATAACCTCAAACTTGATGCCATTACTCCTTGCTTTAATGACTTTTTGCAAGATAGTTGCACCATGTTTGACTTCATTTTCATAAGTCTTAGAGGTGCCAACTTCTTCATTTTGACATTCTAAATCTTTGTTTGTATCTTTGTTTGTATCCATTTAACTACAACAAGTTCAACATGCAGTTTAGTATAACATCAACAAGCTCAACATGCATCATGCATTATTCTAAGTACATATCAGTATCAATATATCTTAAACAAGCTCAACATGCATTTTAATGATTACAAAAAATTAATAACATCAATACCTGAATAATGAGGGTTCGAAGAAAGACGAAATGCAAAGAAAAGAGGGTTTGCAGAAAGTTCACATAAATATGGTCCACAGAAATACGGTTTGAAGAAATACGTAATGAGGGTTACGTATTTCAATGAAAATATATTGTGTGCAATGGGAGAGATGATCTTGGATGGAAATAAGGTTCGAAATGAAGGAGATGATCGTGGAAATAAGGTTCGTAATGGACGGGATGATAGGGTTTGCAAAAGAAGAGAAGAACGATGAAGGTTGAGATGATAGTGAAGTTTACGTAATGAAGAGGAAACTGAAGCGGTTACTGTTATATATATGTAACCCTTTTACAACGCTTGTTTGAAAAGCGCTCTAAAAGGCGTCTTTATTTAAATTTTTAAAAGGCTCTTTTACAGCGCTTCTCCCAATAAGCGCTATAAAAGACCTCCGTGTTTTATTATGTTATATGAATATTTTTTTAAAGCCTTTTACAACGCTTTTTCAAATAAGCACTATAACGGGTCTCATTATGTTAATTTTAAAAGGCTCTTTTACAGCGCTTATCTGTAAAAGACCTCCTTGTTTTATTATGGTATATGAATGTTTTTTTTAAAGCCTGTTACAACACTTTTTTAAATAAGCGTTGTAAACGACCTCATTGTTTTATTACAGCGCTTATCTTCCTCTTCACCAAACTCTTCTCATTTTATGCATCTTCTTCACAAACATCAAAGCTTACTCTCTCACAATTCAATCTCCACCTCAACACCCTTTTTCTATCTTTACATTCCCTTTCCTTCTTAAATCGTGTACTAATTCGTCGATAAGTGGTTTGAAACTTGGTCTTCAGGTTCATTGCCATGTTGCAAAAAATGGGTTTGAGTCTGATGTTTTTGTTAACAATGTGTTTTTGGGGATTCCCATGATGCGTACAAGGTGTTTGAAGAAAATCCTGTTAGATAAGGTCCTGTTAGGTGTTTGATGAATGTTATTTTAAAGTCTTTTACAGCGCTTTTTCAAATAAGCGCTATAAAATGTCTCATTATTTTATTTTTAAAAGGATCTTTTACAGCACTTTTTCAAATAAGCGCTGTAAAATGTCTCTTTATTTTATTTTTGTGTTTGGTTTATTTGGGTTGGGATGACATTAAAAACATTGTTATCATTGTTTATTGGATTAAAAACATTGTTATCATTGTCTTTATCACAATACTTTATGAGATGATGAATTATTAGAAATGAGAACTTCTGAAGAATCTATATATATATATATATATATATATATAGATTCTTCAGAAGTTCTCATTTCTAATAATTCATCATCTCCTAAAGTATTGAGCAAAGAGAATCTCTCTGTTCAGTTCAATTCAGTTCGTGTAAATTACTAATTTATATTCAGTTCAGTTCATGTAAATCAAGCTAAATATAAAACACTCATTGTTACATGAACTTGGTATCAAACACTCATTATTTTATTTTTAAAAGGATCTTTTACAGCGCTTTTTCAAATAAGCGCTGTAAAATGTCTCTATTTTATTTTTGTGTTTGGTTTATTTGGGTTGGGATGACATTAAAAACATTTTTATCATTGTTTATTGGATTAAAAACATTGTTATCATTGTCTTTATCACAATACTTTATGAGATGATGAATTATTAGAAATGAGAACTTCTGAAGAATCTATATATATATATATATATATATATATATATAGATTCTTCAGAAGTTCTCATTTCTAATAATTCATCATCTCCTAAAGTATTGAGCAAAGAGAATCTCTCTGTTCAGTTCAATTCAGTTCGTGTAAATTACTAATTTATATTCAGTTCAGTTCATGTAAATCAAGCTAAATATAAAACACTCATTGTTACATGAACTTGGTATCAAACACTCATTATTTTATTTTTAAAAGGATCTTTTACAGCGCTTTTTCAAATAAGCGCTGTAAAATGTCTCTATTTTATTTTTGTGTTTGGTTTATTTGGGTTGGGATGACATTAAAAACATTTTTATCATTGTTTATTGGATTAAAAACATTGTTATCATTGTCTTTATCACCATACTTTAGGAGATGATGAATTATTAGAAATGAGAACTTCTGAAGAATCTATATATATATGCACTAAGCAAATAAGAATCTTTCTGTTCAGTTCAGTTCATGTAAATTACTAATTTATATTCAGTTCAGTTCATGTAAATCAAGCTAAATATAAAACACTCATTGTTACATGAACTTGGTATAAAACACTCAAATCAAGCTAAATATAAGCAGAAAATAAATTAATCAGAAAATAAATTAATCAGAACTTAGTATAAAACACTCAATTCAGATTACATGCATATTTACAATAACACAGTTCAGATTACATGCATGGCTTATATAAAACAATTAAACATGTACATTAAGATGCCATTCTTCTTTTCCTGGTGGGATTCACATTTGTTTGTCCATTTACAATACAAAACGATGGATTAATCCAAATTCCCTCATCATGATCATCTCTAAGATATAAACCATCATCAGTTGAATCAATTTCATGTGGTTGTTGTGATGTTGCAAATAAAAGATCATTACCAACATCTTCATCATTATTGTTATCATCACTTATTTTATTGGTCGATAGGACAACAGACCATTTATCATCAGAAGGATCAGTGACATAAAACACTTGTTGAGCTTGCGACGTTAAAATAAAAGGCTCGTCTTTGTATCCCACCCTATTAAAATCGACAAGCAAGAATCCTGACCCATCAATCTGAACGCCGTTATTATTATCGACCCACTTGCAACCAAATATGGGAACATGAAACATTGTGTAGTCTAACTCCCATATGCGCACGATAACCCCAAAATATGATAGATCTGGGAAGTTCATTATCATCTGGCAACATATCTTTTATGAGTGTTAATAATTCTGTAAAGCTTTTATCAGACCATCCATTACTCGCTTTTAAGTTATACAACTTTAATATCGCCGACAGTCTTGTAAATTTAGTACAACCATTATATAATTCTTTCTCTGCATCACTCAACAAACTTTCAAACTTTCAATTGCTTTTGCGATCTCATCAACTCGGTCCGGCTCATATGTATTTGTATCGAAGTCAGTTGAAGCATATGTCGAACTATTCTCAAAATTAATGTTTCCTTTTTTTTTCTCACCATGTCTTATCCAACATGTGTAGCTTTGATCAATTCCATTACATACTATATGTCCTTCTAATTCATCTTCTCTAACACGTTTTCCAAAACAACATTTTAAACAAGGACAAACGACTCTATTTGGATCTTTTGCATTCTTCACTGCAAAATCAACAAACTCTTTCACTCCATTTTCATAATCTTTTGACAATCGATTGGCAGACATCCATTTCCTATCCATATTATACGACCTATATAAATGCAATTACAAAAATAGTAAGCTTTCAAAACATATCAACAAGTTTCAAAAGAAACCAATATCAACATATCTAATAACAATTTCAAAACAGAAAAGATTCAAACAGAACAGGTCAACAAATTTCAAAAAAAAGAGATTTAATATATATATATATATATATATAACAATTTTTAGTTTTCAATTATTAAAAAACTAAAGATTTTTTGACAAAAACAAATTAAAAAATACCTGAGACAACGTAGATGGCTGCACAGTACGTAGAGGATATGAGGATTCCCAGAGTAGAGGTGATGAGGGTTCGTATATTTGTTTTAAAAGTAAATTATATTTATTTGAAAGCGCCTGTATTTTACAACGCTTGTATAAAAAGCGTTGTAATAGGTAGTTAAATTGATTGAAAGCGCATGTATTTTACAGCGCTTGTAAAAAAAGCGTTGTAATAGGTAGTTCAAATATTTGAAAGCGCATGTATTTTACAGCGCTTGTACAAAAAGTGTTGTAATATGTAGTTAAATTAATTGATTGAAAGCGTATGTATTTTACAGCACTTGTGAAAGAAGCGCTGTAAAAAAATACGCGAAAGCGCTTCATTTTACAGCGCTTTTGCGAAAAGCGCCGTAAAAGCCTTATAACATTATGCGCAAACGCTATATGACCCTACAACAACGCTTTTTTCACTGCGCTTGTCAAAAAAGCGCTGTAAAAGGCTCCGTTATTTTTAAAATATACTTACAACAGCGCTTGTATTTAGCAAGCGCTGTAAAATGGGCGCTATTAAATGTCATTTTTTGCGTAGTGACACTCATAATGAATAGTAACTCTTAATTTCATCATCGGATATAATTATAACTTTCATAATTAAATAACTACTTAATTAATTATTTGTGTTTATTGTTAATATAAAAATATTTCGTTGACTCTGTATGATCATTAAACTACTTTTTTTTTTTTTAAGTATGTGTTAATATATGGTTATCTCAACAGAATTTAATTTCTATGTTATATTGGTATAAAAAATTTACACTATCAATCATTCACAATCAATCATATTCGTGACTATTAAGGAAATGAAGTAGAAAGATTAGCTATATATAAAATAAATAACACTAAATGAACAAATAATTAAATCTATAGTTATATATAAAAATAATTACTTAGTTTTTGTGTAATTTTTTGTTTTCCAAATATATTATTCGGGTTGTTTATCTCTCAACAACTTTATATTTTAAAACAAAACTTCTTTTATTGTTTGGATGGGTAGACGGCATATAAATACTACTAAAAACTTACTAACATGTGAAGTTATGTCGATTATAACAATATTGACATTTAAGTCTTAAACAACAAAACTACTTTAATTACTTTTATTTCTTTAGTTACCTATAATTAATTGTGAAAAATTAATGTTAACTTATATATATTTTTTTCTTGTTTATAAAATGCAAATATAATAATTTTTTATGAAAAGAATATAATGATAAAAGTATATTTAAAATATAAAGGAAAAAATAAATTTATTATTATTATTATTATGTTTGATAAAAGTGCGATATTGTTCCTACATATCTCCCGGTGCGATGTAGAAATGAAAATTACGTAGTTTTTTGAAAAAAAATGCGGATGTGTTGATTGTTTTAAACAAAATGTGTTTGGTTACAATAAAAAGAAATTGTTGATCTAATGAAAGAAAAGAAAACCTTGAGTTTGATAATTGATTTTGATGAAAATGTTTGGTTATTTTTTTTTTTGGATTTGGTTAAGAAAGTTTAATATCACCAATTTGTCACAACTCGGTCATATTAAATTATCACTGACAAGAAGTCACATCTCAGTCGATCTTATTTTATTAAAAGGATAATTATTATTTAGAGTTTAAGATCATCAAGGTGTCGTATCTCAAACGTCTTAAAACTAAGCTTTGCAAAATGTAATATATTTCAACAAATCTTTTTAGCCACATTGCTTTTGAAGAACATGGATTTTCATTTTGTTAAAGATGATAATGATAAACCTAAAAATGAATTTTAAATGCTTATAACTTCAATAATGGTTGATATTGATTGTAGTTTACATTGATTTATTTTATATTTTTTTATTTTAGTTTGATTTTTATTCATTTTCCTTCTAAAATAGAATTTCAAACTCTTCTTATGGTTTTTTTTTATGTATTAATAACATTGATTTGTATTTATTTAGGACTATTTAATTGGGATGATTTTTATTCTTGATAATTTAATTAATTTTGGGTTTTAAGTAGAAAAAACTGTGTATTTAGTCATTTGAAGTAAAACAATAGAGAACTTTCTTTTATTGTTTCTCTAATATGAGTTATATAAGACTAAAATGAGTATGAATTAATTTTACAGAAATTAAACTCAAAAACAAGATAAAAAAGTAAAAATTCATATATTTGTAAAGATAAAAATAAATATAAAAAAGACAATATTTTTTACAACAAGAAAAAGTAAAAATATTGTAAATAAATAAAAAAAGCCAAAAAATATATATTAATCTATTTTATTTTATTTTATTTTATCTTATTCATGTTATCAATCCTTAATAGTTTATGCATAATTATACAAAAAACATACCAAACCTAAGATGATGAAATAAAATTTGTAGAGCAATTTGATAATCTTAATTTAAGACTCAAATATTTATATATCTAAGAAACTAGAAGACATCTTATTATATTTAAATTACTTTCAAATTCATCTAGCTACGGCATATATTAAAACAAACTTATAACTCAATTAAGTGACACATCACACACTTATGTGTCATATCATAACATTTGTTCTTAAATCTCATCCATTGACTTGCAACTAATTAGAAAATATGATTAATTAGAAAATATGAACGGTCAATATCATATCAAAATTGACATTTACATGAACTTCACTAAATCAAATATAACTTCTTGATTTCAATGTGACCATTCTAGGTTTTTGACTTGAAAAGAATGAAGGAATTTCTTCCTAGTGACCGTAAATCTTTTGCTTTGTTAACAATTGACGAATTACAAATTACATACAACTAGTTTATCATGTAAACTCTTGTAATTAAATGTTCCACAAAACTTACTTCTAGTGCTTTGCAGGTAAATCCTTTAAGTATAACAAATTTTAACTTCTTATAAACACAATTAGGGAGTTCTCGTTTCTCCCATAACGTTAACTTACGAAATGGTAGAGCACAATCATCAGAAGTAGCTGTGAAAACGGATGTTTTCTCTACCTAAAAAATAAAATTACATTCCAAACATCATATTCAATGAAAAATATATCATTCTCTAACGTGTAGTTAAGTAGGGGTGTTCAAAAAAACCAAAAACTGAACCAAAATTGTCGAACCAACCGAACTGAACTGGTTTTGAACTGAACTGGTTTAAGACCGAACTGTTTTTTCGAACTGATTTTGTAAAACTAGAACTGAATCGAACCGGTTTTCAATTCAAAAATCGAACCGAAACGGTTTTTATTTCAAAAAACTTGAACCGAATTTTTTTTAGAAGTTATAGGGTAATTATGTAATTTTGGCCTATATGAACAAAAAAATTAAGTTAACCCAGTTCGGTTCGGTTCAAAATATAACCGGTTCACCACTTTTATAAACCGGTTCGGTTCTTTGAACTGAAAAACCGGTTCAGTTCGGTTCATTTTTCAAACGTTAGTTCAGAACTAACTTTGTCCACCCCTAGTTAAAAGTTAAGTATAGTATTAAAAGATTAAGTATAACAAGTACAATAGTCACCTACTAGTATCTGTAATGTCGAGAGTATAAAAATGGAACACATTGTTAGTACGTAAGAAAATACTAAAAATATCTCTTAATGTTATTCAAATCCAAATCAATCGGACAAGGTCAATAAATTTCTAAAATGTTGGGTGGTTTATATACCTACATTGAAGAGATAGTTAGCACATCTACATTTATAAGTATAGAAAAATAAATCATAATCCTTATGAACAAGACACTATAAATATTATTCAAATATTAAACAATAATTATACATTATTTTACAATATCTAATCAAGCAAAATAATAAATTTTGAATTGTATTTTGCAGCATTCATTTGCAAATGTTTTAAATTAGTGTCACATTCTTCATGTTTTAAAATTTTGATGTATTTTGTAGCATTCATTTTTTTAAAAGCTTTTTACATCGTTTTACCACAAAGCGTTTTAAAAAGGCTTCTTTGTTTTATTATGTGCAAGCGCTATCTGACTTTTAACATATTATATAGATAACCTTATACAACGCTTTTTGAAAAAACGTTGTAAAGGACCTCTTATTTTATTTTTTTTAAAGCTTTTTACAGCGCTTTTTCCACAAAGCCCTTTAAGTTTTTATTGTTTATTATCTGCAAGCGCTATGTGACCCTTTTACAGCGCTATGTGACCTCCTTATTTTTTTTTAAAGGTTTTATATAGCGCTTATTGACAAAAACGCTGTAAAATTATAAGTTTAGTTCTGATCAGTTTTTGTTAATTACATATAAGTTCAGTTTTTGTAAATTACAATATAATTAAGTTAATACCTATAATATATATAATTAGTAAATAACCTATATTTGAATTTGTTTTCTTCAAGTAAATTGTTAAATATATATATAATATATCAATGCTAAAATTACATGATCAGATCATATTGGATGATCAATTAAGTTCAAGAAAAATTCTCAGTACACAACAAAGCTTTTTCAAGTTCAATATAAGCAGAAAATCAGTTATGGCAGGTCAAGCTAAGATCAAGCTAAATATAAGTAGAAAATAAGTATAAGCATAAAATCAATACAGTTCAAGACTAATACTACTAAAATGCTCAATTCTGGCAGATCAAACAATTAAATTACATGAACTCAGTTATATTACATGGCTTATATAAACAATTAAACACGTTAAGATGCCCTTCTTCTTATCCTGGTGGAATTCACATTTGTTTTGACCATTAACGATACGAAACGATGGATTGATCCAAATTCTCTCATCATGATCATCTCTAAGATATATCAACCATCATCACTAGAATCAATTTCATGTGGTTGTGATGTTGCAAATAAAAGATCATTACCAACATCTTCATCATTATTGTTATCATCACTTATTTTATTGGTCGATAGGACAAACAGACCATTTATCATCAGCAAAATAATAAGTCAACATAAACACTTGTTGAGCTTGCGATGCTAAATAAAAGGCTCATCTTTGTATCCCACCCTATTAAAATCGACAAGCAAGAACCCTGACTCATCAATCTGAACGCATTATTATTATCGAACCATTGCAACCAAATATGGGAAGCACGAAACATTGTGTAGTCTAACTCCATATGCGCTCGATAAACCCCAAAATATGATAGATTGCATATATTGGGTTTTTGTCTTTTTGCATTGAGACATGCATCACTCAGACGAGAGTGATTCCGCTATTTGATTCATAGTGGTTTGATCATCTTGTTCTTTGGTATAAAATGTGTAGTCGTTAATTACTAACCGGTGTACGAAAAGACATGTAAACTCGGACCATTTGCTAGCCACCTCAATCTATTGTGAACTTGATCTGGGGTCTATATATAAACTTGATTTTATGTGATTATTTAACCTGTTATAAAACTTCGAATGTGCTCTCGAGTTATCCATTTTGATTCCTATTCATGTTCAAACTAGATAACTGATCCATGTGTATTGTAACATACGGTTAAACCTCATCATCATTGTGCAGATACATACAATTGTGCCTGCTCTCATTCTGTCCTTGATATAGTCATTATTCTCTTTCCAATTATCCCTTCTCCTGATATTCTTCCCGAATGACGAGACTTGGAAAGCCTATGGATTCACATTGGGCAGATATTCAGTACAAAATTCAGCAGCTTCTTCGACAATGTATTGTTCAGCAATACACCTTCTGGTCGACTTCTGCTTTTTCGTACCCATTTTTAAAATTTTCATATATCGTTCTATCGGATACATCCATCTCATATAAGTTGTCCCGCAAAGTTGTGTCCTAACTTAACTTGATGAACAGTAAGGTGAACCATTATTATCAAAAAGACGAGGGTGGGAAATACATTTCAGCTCACAGAAAGTAACAAACATTTCCCTCTGCAATGCCGATAATTTCTGAGGATCGATCACTTTACTACAAATTTCCCTAAAGAAGATACATAATCTAGTTATGGCTCGTAGAACTTTTTCAGATAAATGGAACGTTACCTATTGGTAGCAAATGCTCATTATAATATGACAATTATGGGTCTCAAACTTTTAACTTGAGCGGTTGGAGGTGGATCATGTGCGATTTCCTTCTTTACGAGACCCAATTCATTTCTTATTTCCATATCGACCAACTTCAATCTTGCATTGATGTCATCTTTAGACTTTTCTGAACATTGAGTAACGTACCAATAACACTATCAAATACATTTATTTCAATATGCATCACATTGAGGAAATGTCTTATATACAATGATATCCAATATGACAATTCAAGAAATTGACTTTTTCTTCACCCAGTTTTGACCAGCTCTCCGCAAAAAGTTTGCCAAAATTTAATGGTCAAACCTTGTTACTTTTTCAAGTATTTGTATCAGTCGGTGCTAAGGAGCTTTACCTTCCTCTGATTTTCCATTGAATGCATTTCTCCACCCACGATCTACTGTGACTATAAGGTAAAAATCTCGATGTCCAAAAAATACATTCTTCTTACAATGTTGCAAACACTCCAATTTTGTACTATCTTCACATATAGGACATGCACACTAATCTTTAATGCTATATCAGATTAAATTACCATATGCTGGATTCATTAATTGTGTCGAACAAACATAGTCCTCAATTATTTGACATTCTTTCTATATACCCTCATAAACTTCCACACATGCCTCCACACTATTTTTAATCTTCAATTAAAGAATCAAGATACGTCGATATTCTCCCCGATTGTTGCGGTCTAGACAATTTAGAGACAACATCATAAACTTACGCTTCATACATAACCATGGAGTTAGTTATAAATCAACAATATCATAGCACGTGTTTATATGAGATGCTTTGAGACCATGTGGATTCATTCCATCAGTAGAAAGTGCAAGTCGTATATTTCTTGACCTATCCGAATTCAAGATGATCTCGTGATCAATTTTTGCCATTGTGAAGATCGCGCAGGTGTCGAAACTTTCCATCTCTAATTCTTTCTTTGCATGTCATGTCAACTGTTTTGAATCTCTTCACTGCGATACATGCGCCTAAATCTTGGTATTATAGGGAAATACCACACGACCTTTGCTGGAGTAGATTCTTTCTTCTTATATCGAGATCAATTGCATTTCGAACACGCCTTTAGTATTCATATTTGTGAAATTAAATGAATTGTTAAAACACATATGATATCCTTTCGTACTCAGCATAAGATCACAAAATTCGTTAGAGCTTGGTAGATTCGATGGAAGTTCATTTCAATATGGCAATATTTTTAAGATGTTAATATTTTTGTGAAGCTTTTATTCAGACCATCCTACTCGCTTTTAAGTTGTACAACTTTTATATTCGGCCGACAGTCTTGTGAATTTAGTACAACCATTATATAATGGTTTCTCTGCATCACTCAACAAACTCTCAAACATTTTAGGACAATCTCAAAGATCTTCTTCAACTGCTTTTGCAATCTCCTCAACTCGGTCTAGCTCATATCTATCT
>PGTU02002817.1:0-14478 GCA_002896215.2 Cicer echinospermum
GGACGAAAATCAAACTAAATTGTTCATCCAATGACACAAACACACTTATTGGATGCGAGATAGGTTTAAAAAACCCTAATTGGACTAGAATAAGCTAGGGAGGACTAAAATGACCAAATGTTTATCCTAACAACAAACCCCTATTGATGCACAAGATTGGTTAAAAACCCAAATTAGACAAGAATAGCCTAGGGAGGACCAAAATGAACTAATGTTAATTCAATGGCACAAACCACCTATTGGTTGCACAAGATTGGTTAAAACCCGAATTAGACTAGAATAAGCCTAGGGAGGACGAAAATGACCTTAATGTGAATCCAATGACACAAACCACCTATTGGATGCACAAGATTGTTTAAAAACCCTTATTGGACAAGAATAGGCATAGGGAGGACGAAATGCCTAAATGTGAATCCAATGCCACAAACACCACTATTGGAGTCACACGTTGTTAAAACCCTAATTGGACAAGAATATGCCTAAGGGGGACGAAAATAACTAAATATTCTCCAATGACAACACACACATATTTGATGCACAGATTGGTTAAAAACCCTAATTAGGCTAGAAATAGCCTATGGAGGACGAAAATGACCTAATTGTTCATCCAATGACACAAACACTCCTATTGGAAGCAAAAGATTGGTTAATAACCTACTTAGCCAAGAATAAGAATAGCGAGGACAGAAATGACCAAAATGTTAAGCAATGACACAAACACACCTATGGATGCACAAATTGGTTTAAAAACCCCAATTGGGACCAGAAATAAGCTAAGGAGGACGAAAAATGAACCTAAATGTTATTCAATGACAAAAAACACACCTATTGGACTGCAGAAGATTGGTTAAAAACCCTAATTGGACTAGAATAACCTAAGGAAACGAAAATGACCTAAATGTTCATCCATGACACAAACACACCTATTGGATCCACAAGATTGGTTAAAAACCCAAATATACAAGATAAGCCTAAGAAGAACGAAAATGACTAAAATGTTAATCCAATGACAAATGAACTTATTGAATGCACAAGATTGGTTAAAATCCCTGTATTGGACAAGATAAGCCTAGAGAGAACGAAAATGATCTAAATGTTCTCCAATTACCCAAATGAACTTTTGATGCACAAGAATTGATAAAACCCTATGGACAAGAATAAGCCTAGGGACGACGAAAATCATATAAATGTTAATCCAATGACAAAACACACCTATGTGGATCCACCAAGATTGGTTAAAAATACTAATTGGACAAGATAAAGCCTAGGGAGGACGAAAATGAACCAAAAATGTTATCCAATGACAGCAAAGAACTTATTGGATGCACAAGATTGGTTATAAAACCCGAATTGGACTAAGAATAAACTTAGGGAGGATGAAAATGAACCAAATGTTAATCCAATGACAGACACACACTATGATTGCACAAGATTGTTTAAAAACCCTAAATTGGACAAGAATAGACAAGAATAAGCCTAGGGAGGACGAAAATGACATAAATGTTCATCTAATGACAACAAACACACCTATTGGATGCACTGATTGTTTAAAAACCCTAATTGGACAACAATAAGCCTATGGAGGGCGAAAATGACCTAAATGTTAGTCCAAGGACACAAAAACACATATTGGATGCACAAGATTGGTTAAAAATCCTAATTGGACTAGAATAATCCTAGGGAGGAGGAAAATGACCCAAATGTGAATCCAATGACACAAACACCCCTATTGGATGCACAAGATTGATTAAAAATACTAATTGGACAAGAATAAGTCTAGGGAGGACTAAAATGAAATAAATATAAATCCAATGACACAAATGAAGTTATTGGATGCAACAGATTTGTTAAAAACCCTAAATGGACAAGAATAAGCCTATCGAGGATGAAAAATGACCAAAATGTGAATCCAATGACACAAACACACCTATTGCATGCACAAGATTGGTTAAAGAGGATGAAAATAACCTAAATGTTCATCCAATGCACAAATACACCTATTGGATGCACAAGATTGGTTAAAAACCCTAACTGGACTAGAATAAGCATGGGGAGGGCAAAAATGACCTAAATGTTCATCCAATGACAGAAACACTCCTATTGGATGTAGAAGATTGGTTAAAAACCCTAATTAGGCAAGAATTAGCATAGCGAGGACGAAAATGACCAAAATGTTAAGCCAATGATACATACACACATATTGGATCCACAAGATTGGTTAAAAACCCAAATTATACAAGGATAAGCCTAAGAAGAACGAAAATGACTAAAATGTTAATCCAATGACACAAATGAACTTATTGAATGCACAAGATTGGTTAAAATCCCTAATTGGACAAGAATAAGCATAGGGAGGACGAAAAAAAACTAAATGTTCATCCAATGACACAAACACACCTACTGGATGCACAAGATTGGTTAAAACCCGTAATTGGACTAGAATAAGCCTAGAGAGGATAAAAATCACCTAAATGTTCGTCCAATGACACAAATGAACTTATTGAATGCACAAGATTGGTTGAAATTGCTAATTGGACAAGAATAAGCATAGGGAGGACGAAAATAAACTAAATGTTCATGCAATGACACAAACACACCTATTGGATGCACAAGATTGGTTAAAAACCCTAATTGGACTAGAATAAACCTAAGGAGGATGAAATTGACCTTAATGTTCATCCAATGACATAAACACACCTATTGGATGCACAAGATTGGTTAAAAACCCTCATTGGACTAGAATAAGCCTAGGGAGGACGAAAATGACCTAAATGTGAATCCACAGAAATAAACACACCTATTGGATGCACAAGATTGCTTAAAAAGCCTAATTGGAGTAGACTAAACCTAGGGAGGATGAAAATGACCTAAATATTAATCCAATGATAGGAACACACCTAATGATTGCACAAGATTGTTTTAAACCCGTAATTGGACCAGAATAAGCCTAGGGAGGACGAAAATGACATAAACTTTAATCCAATGACACAAATGAACTTATTGGATGCAAAAGATTTGTTAAAAACTTTAATTGGACAAGAATAAGCCTATGGAGGGTGAAAATGACCTAAATGTTTATCCAATGAGTCAAACACACCTATTGGATGCACAAGATTGGTTAAAACCCTAATTGGGCATGAATAAGCCTAGGGAGGACAAAAATGACCAAAATGTTAATCCAATAACACAAATGAACTTATTGGATGGACAAGATTTGTTAAAAACCCTAATTGGATAAGAATAAGCCTAGGGATGACGAAAATGACATAAAAGTTCATGCAATGGTGTTGGAAATCCAACGTGTTCAATTTTTATTTCCTATATTAACTATGCAAGATTCATACAAAAAGTACACAGCGGAAATATTAGATCGCATACAAGATGAACATGAAAAGTAAAGAGATAAGGGATAGAGAGATTGCACCGAGATTTTATACTGGTTCCGTCGTCTATCAGACGACCTACGTCCAGTCCCGAAATTAAACTATTTCGGCCTTTTTCAATAGAATCTTAGATTGTTCAAAGGTTGTGAAAAGTTTTCCAAAATTTGTGTCAAAGATTTTCAAAAGTTGTGAAAGTTCTTCATCAAAAGTGATTGAATCAGCTTACATATATTCAAAGAAAACACTAGGACAATCGATTTCCTAATCGATTTTATAATGCTTTAATCGATTGTCTAATCGATTTTCGCAGGTCTTGTTTTTCTTGAATCTTGAACATATAAGCATGAATCGATTTGCCAATCGATTCTTTTAATACATCAATTAGAACTGAAACTATGATTTTATCCAAATCGATTGAGTAATCGATTATAGATGTTTTGTTCCAACAACGAGATCAAAAAAATCGATTTCTCAATCGATTTCACAATCACAGTCATAATCGATTTGGCAATGAGCTGAAACCTTTCTGTAACTTAAAAAATGAGCTTCAATCGATTCGTCAATCGATTGTGCTGATCACAGTAAATTAAACTTTTTCATCAATCGATGTTCCAATCGATTGTGCTGATCAAAGTGGCTCAGACATAAACGTCAATCGATTTGCCAATCGATTGTGCTTGTTACAGAACATCAGCTATTTTGACAAAATCTATTTGCCAATCGATTTAATCAAAGTTGTTCTGATGAATGATTATCTGCAATCGATTGCTTCAAAATTGGAGTTTAAGAAAACTAAATCAATTGATGTCCCAATCAATTTGTTGCATCACAGAACTTATTCCTGATTTTAAAACTTGGTCACAATCGATTTGTCAATCGATTGATTCCATAACTGGTTGTTTATGTGACTTGCTAAATCGATTGCTCAATGGATTGCCCAATCGATTGTCCAAATGATTTGATTCATCCCAGAACTCAGGTTTCACCAAAAACATTTAACTAATCGATTGCCCAATCGATTGTTTAGTGAAAACACTTGTTCTGAGTCAGACAATTGATTTATCAATCGATTCATCAATTGACTTATTGGTTGATTGATTTATATTCATTGGCAGAGACTTAAGTGTGAGACCATAGTGATTAGTCTACTAAACTTATTATTATGACACCTAATAACACTATATACATTTGCGTCTTTCTCAAGTGCATCCTCCAACTTTGGTTGATTCCTTGAGTTGCAAGCTATTGTTCCACGTGTATGGTGTCTTCTTGTTTGCCTGAAATATTTCTCAATTCAAAACATTAGATCAATCAAATATTTCACATGTAGTGTGTGTTTGGGAATTAAATCAAAAACATGATCAGAGAAGCTCATGACTTACAAACTCCCCCTTTTTGATTTAATGACAATACACAGTTTTTAACATTGAGATTATTTTAAAATCTCCCCCTGAGTTTTGGAATGTATGATACACTTCAACAACATAAGTACAAAATGATATCAAAGTGCAAACAGGGTACAATGTTGTGTATCAGAATACATTTTATCAGAGCAATATGTATTGTATTAGAGTAGTATTACATCAGATCACAAGTTAGCATATATCAGAGTTAATATCATATTATAGCATTATGATATCAGAGCATATGTAGCATATCAGATCATATGGCATCAGTATAACATATACATATATCAGAGCATATATCCATACATCAGAGCATTATATGATCAGCATGTAAAATATCATAGCAAATAATCGCAAGTTAAATCAATCTCCCCCTTTTGTCATTTAATACAAAAAGAAATATACAAGAGAGTTGATTAAACAGAAAGATATATACATAAAAAATTTTACAAAGACAGCAAATCAAAGAGCAGTACTAGAGCATGACAAACAACAAAGACACTACACCTAAACAACGAATCTAGGGATGATCCTCATTATCACCAGCAGGAGAAGGAGAGACCGCTGTATTAACCTCAGCACGTGTCTCCTCCTATGAGGATCAAATCCATCTAGGTTGGCATGGTTTGGATCTTCGATTGATTGCCGTCCAATCTCCGCATGTCTTCAAAAGACATTTTGATCCCCAAGTGCTCCTGAATAGCATCCACATCCTGAACCATAGAGTTCAAAGTTGATTGGAGCTTTCGAAGAGAGGCTTCCACTCTTTCATTGTGGGCAGCTTGAATCTTCATAAACTCCAGCAGCTTCGTCATATTCTCAGAAGATGCTTCAACTGGTGCAGGTGGTTGGGCACTCGCTTGGGCTTGATCAGCACTGGATTGTGCATGATCAGCAGTAGATGGAGCTCTTGTCCATACTCCATTAATGCGTCGCAGCTGCATTTGGTTCACAATTGATTCACCAAATGTCAGTGTGGTTTTGAGAGATTCTTCATTGGCTAGAGACACTTGAAATGGCCTCAGAATCTTCGTCACCACTTGGGATAAGGTAGGATGTGCTTGCCTTGTGTTGACTCCATCATGCTCAGCAACACTATCCAAGCCCACCTCATCCTGAGCTCTTTGTGCAACCCCCACAGCAGGATTATATCCAGCCGCTGTACAACCGCATGATTTCCGGCTCTAGGTACTAACATTCTTGTTAGCACGTACATAAGCATCTGGTGCTCAACCTTCATCTGGCCTGTTGGAAGAGAAAACCTTCTCATAAACTGTCGATCATTAGCTCTTTAGTTGCCGCATGCTTGTCTATTGAAGTTTCCCAACCTTCATCATCAGGAGCATCTTGTGCTCTTCCATCAATGGTGTACCCACAAAATGGTAAACCAGTTAACTTGGAGAATTCCTCAAATGTCATTGAGATTCTCTTTCCTTTAACCTCAGTAGCAAAACCAGTCTTGGTTAGAATGAGGTGGAGTAAAAGCTCGTATTAACCTCGGATAAACTTCCAGTGAGGAGGAGAGGAAATCTTCTAGTCCATGAAACCTCAAATGGTTTTAAAATTAAAACAATTTGTATCAAAAAACGTGAAAATCCAATGTTCTGGCTTCTTGATTTTTCTCTTTAAAAAGGATCAGGAAGAGACTGCCTTCAACTTGTTGTCCTTTGAAGGTTGAACCTTCTTTGGTAGAGATGAAGGCTTCTTCTTTTTCTGGTGGCTCCCTTCATAGCATCACCCATTAATTTTTCTGTCTGAGGAGCCTTCCTCTTCTTGCTTGGTTCCCTGAGTGGTGGCAACAGCTTTGCCTTATCCTTTGCTAACACTTTTATGGGTAGGAATAGAAACACGTTTAGCTGGAGGTGAGGGAGGTGGAGGAGGTGAAGTGAAGGTGTTCTTCCACTTGAGGTGGAAGATGAATCCAGTGAAATGGATTTTGATGAGGGAGACGGATGCTTTGTTGTTTGTTTTACGCGAGCCATGGTAGATTGATTGACTGAGGAGGATTGGATGCAGAGACATTTGAAGTTGGATGAGTGAACTGAGAGCAGAATGTGAAAATAGATTGGGAAATCGATTTAGGGTTTACCAGGTATTTTTATAGCACTGTGCAGAAATCGATTGCCCATCGATTGTTTTTCACTTATGGGTTTACCAAATCGATTGCCCAATCGATTAGGTTAACGTGGTTCAAAGAGTATCCGTTACACCCACTTCCAACGACTATAATTTTTCTCAACGGACATATTGTCAATCGATTTCCAAATCGATTTGTAACTGTTATCCTTCTTTACTAAATCGATGTCCAAATCGATTGCCTCATATGTTCAGAAACTTTCAAAACTCAACATCGATTCCCAAATCGATTGTCATAAGTTCAGGTCCAAAACAAAAGTTGATCCAATCGATTTCCCAATCGATGCTTGGGTTTGAGTCTGAAAAACTTCTCAATTTGTAGATGACTTGACCAAACAATCGATTATCCATCGATTCTTTAAACCATTTCCAAATGTATAATCGATTTACCAATCGATTGAGGTAAAGCAAACTTCAGCAATCTGGCTCTGAGATGTGATCAATCGATTATGAATTCGATTCCAGTGATAGTGACATAGAGAAATACAATAAGTACCAACAAATCGATTTGACAATCGATTATCGTGTTTCCAAATTACCAAATTTAAAACATTGTGCATTATAAATTGATTATCCAATCGAATTTGTAATGCATTTGTTCTATCTGGTCACAGAATAATCGATGTAGTAATCGATTTGGTCATAATGATCAGATTTTATTGAGATCAACAATGCCAAGTTTCATTCTTATAAAGAAGAAACTGTCCTTGGGCAAGGCCTTGGTGAAAATGTCAGCCAACTGCTCAGTTGTATTGACATATTCCAACTTAATCTTACCCTGTTGGTATTGGTCTCTAAGAAGTGATGCCTAATCTCTATGTGCTTAGTCCTAGAATGCATGACAGGGTTCTTAGTGATATAATAGCACTAGTATTATCACACATAATGGGCATTATTCCTAGATCAACACCAAAATCTAAAGAGGTTTGCTGCATCATCCAGAATCTGTGAACAACAGCTACCAGCTGCTACATACTCAGCTTCAGCAGTTGAGAGTGCAACACTGTTTTGTTTCTTGCTATGCCAAGAAACAAGAGAGTTCCTAGTAGTTGGCAAGTACCAGATGTACTCTTTCTGTCCAATTTGCATCCAGCAAAATCAGAATCAGAATAACCAACTAGAGTGCAAGTAGATCCCTTAGGATACCACAAACCTAGATTTTTGGTTCCTATGAGATATCTAAAAATCCTCTTGACTGCACTAAGGTGGGATTCCTTTGGATTTGCTTGGTATCTAGCACACATGCACACACTAAACATGATATCTGGTCTACTAGCTGTTAGGTATAGTAAGGATCCTATCAAGCTTCTAAACACAGTCACGTCTACAGTTTTACCCTTCTCATCTTTATCTAAGTAACAGGCTTGACTCATTGGTGTATCAATGGATTTAAACTTACAAAACCAAATTCTATAAAAAGATCATGTAGTATTTGGTTTGACTTAGGAAAATGCCATTCTTGCTTTGTTTGATTGAAAAATCCCAAGAAGTAAGTCAATTCTCCATCATGGCATTTCAAATCTACTTTCATTGTATTTTCAAAATCTTTACAAAGCTTATCATTTGTTGATCCAATATTATGTATCAACATAAATTTGTACCATAGAATGTATTTTCCTTGTCTTTGATGAAAAGTGTCTTGTCTACATTTCCCCTTGAAAATTTTCTTGTAAGAGGAATTGCTCAGCTTGTCATACCAAGCTCTTGGAGCCTGTTTCAAGCCATAGAGGGCTTTTGTCAGTTGAAACACATGATTTGGAAGCTTAGGATCTTCAAAACCAGGTGTTTGACTCACAAAAACTTCCTCCTGGATGTCTCCATTTAAAATGCACTTTTAACATCCATTGATAAAGTTTAAAGTCTATTATACATGCATAAGCAGCAGGATTCTAATGGCTTCTAGTCTAGCTACTGGGGCATAGGTTTCATCATAGTCTATTCCTCTCTTTTTGGTTGGAACCCTTGGCCCACTAACCTAGCTTTATTCCTAGAATAACTCATTCTCATCCATTTTGTTTCTAAACCACCCACCTAGTCTATAACATGCTATCCTCTGGTTTTGGAACTAGAGTCCACACTTGGTTTCTCTCAAACTGATTGAGCACCTCTTGCATGGCTACTATCCAGTCATGGTCTATAAGAGCTTCCTTAAATGTTTTGGGTTCTATTGAGGAACACAGGCAGTAAGGTTACAAAATTCTCTAGAGGATTTTCTGGTTGAATCCTTTTGAGATCTCTCCATAATGTTGTCTATGGATGGTTTTTGGTAAATTCTATTCTTTGGGTAAAATCATCTTCCCTATGGTTACTCCACAGTCAATGTTGGTTGGGGTACAAGGTCACTAGGTTCTATGGTTCAGACTTACAATTTCATCCAAGAGTTACCAACTATGAAGGAGTGTTGTTCAAGTTTTCAGCAAACAATTCATCAAACTTTACAATGAACTGACTCCTCTATAATCGTTTTGTGCTTTATTGTGATTCTATAAGCTTACGAGACTGGGAATAACCTAGAAATATACCCTCATCTGTCTTAGGATCAACTTACCTAGATGTTCTTTACCATTGTTTACACAAAGCACTTACCCAAAGACCCTAAAGTAAGATATGTTAGGTTTTCTACCTTGTATAACTCATGGAGTCTTTCTAGTATAGGGCCGAATAAACCCTATTAACTACAAAGAGTGACAGTGTTTATGATCTAAATGTTCATCCAATGACAGAAACACACCTATTTGATTAGCACAAGATGGTTTAAACCCTAATTAGGTAAGAATTAAAGCCTAGGGAGGACGAAAATGACCAAAATGTTAATTCAATACACAAATGAACTTATGATGCACAAGATTGGTTAAAATCCTTATTTGGACAAGAATAAGCTTAGGGAGGACGAAAATAAACTAAATGTTCATCCAATGACACAAACACACCTATTGGTAAAAAAACCCTAATTGGACTAGAATAAGCCTAGGGAGGACTAAAATGACCTAAATGTTCATCCAGTTTTTAACCAATCTTGTGCATCCAATACGGTCGTGTTTGTTTCATTGGATGAACATTTTAGGTCATTTTCGTTCTCGTTAGGCTTATTCTTGTCCAATTAGGGTTTTTAACAATCTTGTGCAACCAATAGAGTGTGTTTGAGCCATTGGATAAACATTTAGGTCATTTTCGTCCTCCTCCTAAGCTTAAATTTTGTCCATTGGGTTTTATAACCAATCTTGTCCATCCAATAAGTTCATTTGTGTCATTGGAATAACATTTCGGTCATTTTTCGTCCCCCCTAGGCTTATTCTTGCCTAATCAGGTGTTTTTAACCAATCTTATTCATCCAATAGTTGTGTTTGTGTCATTGGATGAACATTTAGGTCATTTTTTCGCCTTCCCCAGGGTTATTCTAAGTCCATTAGGGTTTTTAACCAATCTTGTGCTTCCAATAATGTGTTTTTGTCGTTGGATGTACATTTAGGTCATTTTCGCCTTTCCGTAGGGCTTATTTTGTCCAATTAGGGGTTTTAACGATATCTTTTGCATTCCAATAGTCATTTGTGTCATTGGATAACGTTTATATCATTTTCATCCTCCCTAGGCTTTATTCTGAGTCCAATTAGGGTTTTTACCAATCTTGGGCATCCAATAGGCGTGTTGTGTTAGTGGATGAACATTTTGGTCATTTTCGTCCTCCCTAGGCTTATTTCTTTGTCCAATTTGAGTTTTTAACCATCTTGGGCTTATTCTTGTCCAATTGAGTTTTTAACCAATCTTTGCTTCCAATATGTGTGTTTTTGTCATCTGGATGAACATTAGGTCATTTTCGCATCCATTAGGCTTATTCTTGGTCTAACTTAGGGTTTATTACAAATCTTTTGCATCCAATAGTTAATTTGTGTCATTGGATTAACGTTTATGTCATTTTCGTCCTCCCTGTTATTCTTGTCAATTAGGGTTTTAAACACTTGTGCAATTCATAGGTTTGTTTCTGTCATTGGATTAACATTTAGTTCATATTCATCCTCCCTAGGCTTATTCTTTTCCAATTAGGGTTTTAAACTAATAGGTTTACTTGTGCCATTGGATGAACATATAGGTCATTTTCTCCTCCCTAAGCTTAATTTTGTCCAATTAGGTTTTTATAACAATCTTGTCCATCCAATAAGTTCATTTTCTCATTGGATTAACATTTGGTCATTTTCGTCCTCCCTATGGCTTTTCTTGCCTAATTAGGGTCTTTAACCAATCTTATGCATCAATAGGTGTGTTTGTGTCATTGGATTGTAACATTTTAGGTCATTGTCGCCTCCCTAGGCTTATTCTAGTCAAAATTAGGGTTATAACCATCTTTTGCTTCCTATATTGTTTTTGTCGTTGGATGAACATTTTAGGTCAATTTCACCTTCCATAGGCTTATTCTTGTCCAATTAGGGGTTTTAACTAATCTTTTGCATGCAATAATTCATTTGTGTCATTGGATTAACGTTTATATTGTAAGAACATGTGCCTCCTTGATCATTATTTATATAATTTCCAAGCATACAATGTATATGCATTATTTGATTGATCCAATGATTTGAATTGAGAAACGTTTCAGGCAAATAAACAAATACTACACACTTGGACAAAACTTGGAAATCATGCCATCAAGCAAGAATGGAATGAGGTCCTACAAGCTTGAAGATTGATGTATCAAGATGTCTAGTGTTAATAGGGTCAATTAGGTAGACTTAATCATAATAAGTTCTCATATAGTATTTGCCAATGAAATCATAAAATAATTTTAATCAATGAAGTATAAATCAATTGATCAATCATTGAGCAATCGTTGTCAGACTCACAGAATAAAGGTTCACTAAGTTAATCGATTGGGAAATCGATTACTTAAAGGTTTTATCAAACCTGCGTTCTGTGTTTTTAAACAAATCAATTGGACAATCGATTTGCACATCAATTGAGTAATCGATTTGTGATTCACAGAACCAAGCTCATACTAAGTCAATCGATTTGGCAAATCGATTATGAAAATACTTTTCATAATACATGTGTTCTGTGATCAACAAATCGATTGGACAATCAATTGAAATAAGTCTTCTTAAGTTGCAAGATTTGCACTAATCGATTAGAAAATCGATTGACATATGTTTCTTGTGTTGCAAGCTTTGATTAATTGATTTAGGTAATCGATTGAAAGAACGGACTGTGGTTAATCATTTATCAAGAACATATTGCGGTAATCGATTGCATATCGATTTTAATAAATAGCTAAGCTACTGTAACCAGCCAATCGATTGGAGTAGTAGACATTTTAGTCACTGTGACCAGCCAAATCGATTGGCAAAACGATTGGAGTAAAACACCTTAGTCACTCTGACCAGCCAAGTCGATTGACGAATCGATGGAGTAAATGTCTAAGTTACAGGAAGTATTTAGCCATTGCCAAATCGATTATGTTAATATATTGATCTTTGCATGTGATTGTGAAATTCCGCTGCAAATAAACTGTTTAGAATCTTTTGCTGTTAAAATAGGAAGAAACTTGATATTAATTCATCACTTAGGAAAGAATAGATAATCTTGTTGATAATATTGTATAAAATTTCTAAGGATAGAGCCATATAACCAATTAGGCTTATTCTAGTCCAATTAGGGTTTTAACAATCTTGTGCATCCAATAGGTGTATTTGTGTCATTGGATTAACATTTTTGGTCATTTTAGTCCTCCCTAGGCTATCCTTGTATAATTGGTTTTAACAAATCTTTTGCATCGAATAAGTTCATTTGTGTCATTGGATTAACGTTAATGTCATTTTCGTCGTCCCTAGGCGTTATTCTTGTCAATTAGGGTTTTTAAACAATCTTGTGCAATTATTAGGTGTGTTTCTGTCATTGGATTAACATTTAGGCATATTCATCCTCCCTAGGTTTATTCTAGTACAATTAGAGTTTTTAACAATATTTGTGCTTCCGATAAGTTCATTTGTGTCATTGGATTAGCATTTTGGTCATTTTCTTCCCCCCTTGCTTATTTTGTCCAGTTTGGGTTTTTAACCAATCTTGTGGAACCAATAGGTGTGTTTCTGTCATTGGTTTAACATTTATCTCATTTTTGTCCTCCCCAAGCTTATTCTTGTCCAATTAGAGTTTTTAATCAATCTTGTGCATCCAATAAGTTCATTTGTATAATTGGTTGAACATTTAGATCATTTTCGTTCTCTCTAGGCTTACTCTTGCGCAATTAGGGTTTTTAACAATCTTGTGGCTCAAATAGGTGGTTTGTTCCATTGGATTCACTTTAGGTCAGTTTCGTCTCCTAGGCTTATTCTGTCCAATTAGGGTTTAAACCAATCTTGTGTATCCAATAGGTGTTTTTATATCATTGGATGAACATTTAGGTCATTTTCTTCAACCTAGGTTTATTCTAGTCCAATTAGCGTTTTTAACCAATCTTGTGCATCCAATAGGTGTTGTTTGTGTTAGTGGATGAACATTCAGGTCATTTAAGTCCTCCCTAGGTTAATTCTAGTTCAATTAGGGTTTTTAACCAATCTTGTTGTTCCAATAGGTTGTGTTGTGTCATTGGAAGAACATTTAGTTTATTTTCGTGCTCCCTATGCTTATGCTTGTCCAATTAGGGATTTTAACCAATCTTGTGCATTAAATAAGTTCATTTGTGTCATTGGATTAACATTTTGGTCATTTTCGTCCTCCCTAGGCTTATTCTTGTCCAATTTGGGTTTTTAACCAATCTTGTGGATCCAAATAGTGTGTCTGTGTCATTGGATTTACATTTAGGTCATTTTGTTCTCCCTAGGCCATATACTTGTCCAATTATGGTTTGTAACCCATCTTGTACATCCAATAATTCATTTGTGTAATTGGATGAACATTTAGGTCATTTTTGTCTCTCTAGGCTTATTCTTATGCAATTAGGGTTTTAACCAATCTTGTGCCTCAATAGAGGTGTTTGTGGCATTGGATTCACATTTAGGTCATTTTCGTCCTCCCTAGGCATATTCTTGTGCAATTAGGGTTTTTAATAATCTTGTCATCCAATAGGCGTGTTTGTGTCATTGGATTCAAATTTAGGTCATTTTCATCCTCGCTACGCTTATTCTAGTCCAATTAGGTTTTTAATCAATCTGTGCAACCAATAGGTGTGTTTGTGCCATTGGATGACATTTAGTTCATTTTCGTCCTCCCTAGCTATTCTTGTCCAATTAGGGTTTTAAACAAATCTTTTGCATCCAATAATTTCATGTTCATTGGATTAATGTTTATGTCATTTTCGTCTCCCTAGGCTTATTCATGAACAATTACGGGTTTTAAACAATCTTGTGGAATCATTAGTGTGTTTCTATATTGGATTAACATTTAGGTCATTTCATCCTCCCTAGGTTTATTCTAGTCCAGTTAGGTTTTTAACGCAATCTTGTGCATCCAATAGGTGCGTTTATGTCATTGGATAACATTAGGTAATTTTTCGTCCTCCCTAGGCTTATTCCTAGTCCAATTAGGGTTTTAACCAATCTTGTGCATTCAAATAGGTGTGTTTGTGTTAG
>PGTU02002819.1:0-10308 GCA_002896215.2 Cicer echinospermum
TGTTGTTGCTTTATGGTGGATATGGAGAGCAGAAACATAATCCATCATGAGAATGAATCTATCCAAGTTCTTCACATACTGTCTGATATTAAATTTCTGGCTTATGTGTTTCAATTATGTTTCCTGCATACAACAAGTAATAAGCTTCCTCTCAGACAAGTCATTTGGCTCAACACTTAAGATGTTAACCTTTTATTCTTAACATGAATTGTAGTAATATGGAAAATGTAGGTAGAGAGTGGGTTTTGGAGGCTTTTTGAGGAATGATATTGATAATGGATTGTTGGCTTTGTGGGACACTTTGATCATACTTAGCCTCTTTTTGAGAGATTAATTAATGTAGTGATATTTTTTTGGCAAAATTAGAAGGTTAATAAGATGAGGATATGTAGATTTTACATTCTCAACTTCATCCTATGAGAAGGTTGTTGTTAGCTTAATTTCAGGAATGTGCATTACTATGGAATTATTTTCTTCTACAACTTCCCAAAAAAGATCCAACGTTAAAAGATAGTAAAAAAGTAGAACAAAATAATATGTGAAATACACAATGAACCTTTTAATTACTTTGAATTGCTCATTTAACATGAGACTAAGGAAATTGATTAGTATATTTAACTTATTAATGTGTATTGAGTTTTTAAATTGGACTTCAATTAAAGTTTTTGTTAAGGAAACACTACAAAAAAATAAAATTAGTTAAAAATAATTACTGATGAGTTTAGTAGAAAGAGTATCTCTGAAGAAATTTATAAAAAATAAAATAAAAACAACTAATATATCTCCATCTAGTGATTTAAAAATTATTATAATAGTATAATTTTTTTGTCCTTTAAATAGAGCTTCAATGGCGAGACATAGTATTTCCTTCTTTGATCATTGATCATTCTAGTTTTTTATTTTTCTCAAACTTGTGACAATTTTAGAAAAGTAAGATACAAGTAAGTATATATCCTCTTTACATCATGACAGAAACTAAAAGTACATAATTACATGACTTTTTTTTTTCTGAAAAAAAATCATATGATTTATTTTTCTCTGACAAATAAAAAACTTTATTTTTACTGAGCGCTTTTTGTGAAATTTATTTGAAAATACACACTTCATCAAATTCACACAAATATCAATTTGACAATTACTAGAAAGAATATGAAAATGTTCATATGAATGGGAGTGGTAGAAACTAAGAGTAATGAATATTTAAAAAAAAATAGCGAATAAAAACATTAATTAAGAATAAATTAGTCTAAATTTATATTATTATTATTATTATTTATTAAATATTATTTTTATTGTATTTACATTTTCTTTTAAAAAAGGCTTAAATAGAATTTTGTCTAAAATTAATTTTATCTCTTATTTAAAATTCGATTTTTTTTAGTTCTCTTATTAACTAAATCTTGTATTACTTTAGTTATTTGTTTTTTTTGATAATGTGACGGTCTTTTCATTATGACGTACACTTAGATAACATTTTCTAATAAAAAAAATATTTTCAATGTAATTATTGTGTAGTAATTTTTATTTTATATATTAAAATATTCAAATTATTTATTTTTTAATTATTTAAATTTTAAAATATTTATTATAAAATTGTTTAAAACTTTATTTTATTTGATTCTTTATATTATTATTGTTAATATAAATCTATACATTTAATTACCAATTTAATATTATTTTACTTTATATACTAAACTAATAAAAATAAACTTATGTTATTTTATTTTTAAATTAAATCATTTAAAATTAAAATAAAATATTTAAATAAAAAATATTGAAAATTTATTTATTTATCCAATAATAATTTTAAAACTTAAAATAAATCTTAATAAAATATTTAAAATTTTATTTTTAATATATAAATTAAAATTGATACAACACTTAATGACATGAAAATTATTTTAATTTTTAAGTCATAAATGACACTTAAATGTCACGTCATTAACGAGAGTGCAAATAATAAATAAAAAAATTTGTGGATCAAAAAAAATCCCATAAGTACTTTGATAAAGGGCAAAAAAATAATTTAAATATAGAGACAAAAATTTATTTTAATAAAATAAAAAAATTAAAAAATTATTCAAACTTAAAAAAAAACTTAGTATCAAAATCTTATGAGCAATAAGATAATTGGATAATTTGAGGAGTCATATATTGTGTCTAAAGAAGTCATATATTATTTTATATATTATTATATTATTATTATATTTATTATTATAATAATTTAATAATATAATAAAATAAAATTAACAAGTGATATTTACTATTAGAAAAGTAGTTATTATATGTGTGATAAAAAATACAAAAATAATTGCTGCAAAATTATATAGGAATAAAACTCTCCTAGTTCACTGATAACTTATTTTTTCTCTCTCTAAACTGGTTGCATTCATCATTAATCACCAAATAGGAAAATAGTAAGAATACTGGTAAAAAAAATTTTATGTTACACAAGAAATAATAAATTAATTATTTATACTTAAGTGTCACGTTATTAATGAGAGTGTCACATAAATAAAAACAAATATGTAGATAAAAAAATCTCAAAAATTACTTCATAAAAGGTAAAACAATATTTAAAAAATACAGGAGAGTAAAAACTTATTTTTGAATAAAATAGGAATTAAAATATATTTAACCTTAAAAATAAACTTAGTTGTTCAAATCTTATAAGCAAATACAGATAATTTGATAATTTGAGGAGTCTATTTGGTTCTAGAGGAAGTTCATATATTATTTTTACTATAATGAATAATATAATATATAATAATAATAATAATATATATAATAATAATAAATTAACAAGTGATATTTACTATTAAAAAGTAGTTATTATATGTGTGATAAAAAATACAAAAATAATTGCTGCAAAATTATATAGGAATAAAATTATCCTAGTTGACTGATAACTTATTTTTTCTCTCTCAAAACTAGTTGCATTCATCATTAATCACCAAATAAGAAAATAATAAGAATACTGGTAAAAAAATTTAAGTTACACAAGAAATAATAATTAATTATTTATCTTTTATTTTTGTATTAAGTTAATTTTTTTCTCAGTTGTCTTATGTTAAGTCAGTCATTATATTTATAAATGTTTACACTATTAATTTTAATTTTAAATTAATTAAATTGAATTGAAAAATTCTTTTAATTTTTCAATTAACTCATATTAATCTTTAACGATTTTAATACAATAATTCATAAAAACCTCATCCTCAATAAACTTTTTAAAACAAATTGAGTGAAAGACATTTTACGATTTTGAAAATAAATGCAAGTTTTCTTATAATAATTGATAAAAATCATAATATGAAATTTATCATATTATTTTTTATATATTTTATGCAAAATTTATAGTAGAATTTTAAAATTTTTAATTAAATTTATTGAAATAAAAGTTATAGTAAAAATATTTCAGCGGTATGACTTTTACAAACAAATAAACTAATTTATTAAAAAAAAATAAAAAATTAAAAAATTAAAAAACTATTCCGATATTAACTGCGTAATTTAAAAAATTATTGAATACATTTTAGCAAAATATTAATACAAAAAGTTGTGTTTGCTTACAATAGTCGGCCGACGGCTGACCATTTACTGATCATTGACTTTGTAAAACTATTTAATTTACATGTCCTATTCTCTTTATAATAATGATTTATTTTAAAAGTTTTTCCTCGCGTTAAAATAAAAACATCGTAAAAAATAAAAAAATAAAAACAAAATATTTTTGCAAAGGAAACAAATCTAAAGTTTTAGTCTAGATCTTGTTTTTGCGAAATGCACCCGTAAATCATATTTAAGAATAATTTAATTGTTACACTTAGTATAAAAAGTTTTATATCACTAATGAATCATGATTGTTTATTAAAATGATTTTAAAATTAATTTTAGTAAAAATTAAAATATTAGTCTAATAATTTAAGATTGTAATACTGATAATGCAAATCTCTTTAAATTACTGTGTTAATATAAAATTAATTATTTTAAAACATAATATTTTCTTATTATTGAGACAATTTAGTTTTCATTTTTAAAAAAATTATATTAAGATTATTTGAAACTGATTTTGAATTTAATTTAATTCATGTGTCAATCTCACAAACGTTCTTTACTCACATAAATTTGAAATTAAACACAACTAAGAAAATTGTAGTACAAAATAATTATGAAAATTCCAGTACAAAATAATTATGAAAATTGTAGTACAAAAATAATAAGTATTTTAGTCGAACCACGAAAGTAGTTCTCTATTATATTTCTTTCTAGTTTTGATCTCACAAAACATAATTTTGATTTACAACATAATAAAATGAGATCATTTTTTTAAAGCTACATCACATCATTTATGACCATAGACTTTTGGTACAATTGTTACTGTCATAATATCTTGAGACATAATGTGGCTTAAATAAACGCAAAAAAGTGATATTTTATTAAGTTTTAACCAAAATTCTTTTAGAGGAATTAAAAGTGATGAGAAATAAAATATGATGCTAATTTCGTGAATTCGTTAAAATAAAATGAACCAACAACTACAATTAAACTAAAATAGATAAAATTAAAACATACAAATTCTTAAAGATTATTTTCTCTTCTTTCAAATTAAATCCAATTATTCAATATATAAATCATTAACAAAATAATAAAACGTAAACAAAGTTATTATGTATGCTTTGCTCCTTGATTTCATAGTCATTATCGATTCTTCTTGAATTTCACATTCTAATAAATGATTTTTACGACATAATCATAATTTTAATTTAAAATTTTAAAATAATTAACAAATTATATAATTTGCATAAAAAAACTATATAATTTTTATTTGCAATACTTCCTAATTAAATTACAATCAATTTTATTCATGAGACTTTAATTTTTTTTTAAACTAAGATTTTCAATTTGTAGTATTTTTACTACCAGTATAAAAAAATACTCTACTACAAATATGCATTTGTACTGCAATTTGACATTAGTTTTTGTTAATAGTTTAGTGTCAATTGTCCCTTTGTATGAAATTTGGTTTCTCAAACCTTTTAAGCACAGTAACTCTAATTTACTGATTGTGTTTTTACCCCAAATTTCCAACATGACAAATGTATAAACAAAATTGAATAATATTTATAATTATATTTAATTTATTTTAAATTTCTCTAAATTATTTATAGCGTCTCACGTTATTTATGGGTAGATTAAATTCCTTAAGTACCAACAGAAAATTATTATATTAAATTTGATAAATATAAGTAAATGTAATTATATTAAATATAAAACTATTTAGTCAATACAAATATTCATTAAAACTCAACAATAATATTATTATTACAATAAAACTTTTAATTTATACTTAAATATTTATTTTTCTACCTAATGCTAGATACGAGCTCCACTTACTACACTAGTTACTATATTATATATAGCACGAAGAATCTTATCAAAGATAAATTAAACAAAAGTTTTCATAAATAAAAAATTCCATCAACAAACTAAATAAAAGTCAACAATAAACAAAAAATTCGATGAAGAAATTAGGAAATGTCAAAGTAAAAGGGTGAGTTGATTTCTGTGATTGCCTCTTACTTTGAGCAATGAGAGCGGGACTGCCGTTTAAGTTACGTTACGCCATCATCATGCTTCTCAGGTCCCATTCTTTTTAATATATCACAATTCTTCAATTTTCTTTTACTTTTTGGACCAATTTTATTTAAATGTTGATTATTATAGTTACATTCATTCATTCTTTTTCTTTGAAAGGGACCATTGGTTAATTGTTTGAGTTAACAACTACTTCATTTTAGTTGTTACTTACACATATAAAAACTTAATGAAATTTTATTATTTTAAATGAAATTGTTTATTTTATAATATTTTTAACTATTTATTTATTTTATTTTATTTATTTCTCTCCCTTAAAAAATTCCTCATTAAAACTTAACAGGTAATTTATTTTTTATGTAAGAATTCAGGGTATTATTAGCAAAAATAATAATTTTTAATGTTATAATTAAACCTTTTAAAACATTTATAAAATATAAAAAAATTTTAATACAAAAGCCTGCCGTTAAAAATGAAGAACATATCAATATTTTTACGATAAATTTAAAATCGATCAAATAATTATTTTTTATTTTTATAACTAAGAAAAATAATTTAAACAATATCAATAACTTTTAATTTAACTTACCTTCCTCGCAGGTAAATAGTTAAGTGACCACTTTAATTAAACTTAAGTGACCACTTTAATTAAACTTAAGTGTCCACTTTAATTAAACTTAAGTGTCCACTTTAATTAAACTTAAGTGTCCACTTTAATTAATTAACAACAACTTCCCCATTTCCATTTATTAATAAATAAAAGCTAATGAAGAATATATGTTTCCAGTGTGCGTTGAAGGAGAATGAGAAAAACAGTACTTTTCTTCTGTTCGGCAAGGTGGGCTTAGCTTTTGAGGGCCTTCAAAGAACCTTCTTCAAGATCCAAACTCCAAACACTCTTTGCCTCTTCTTCCTTACTTCTCTCTCTTTTGTCTCTAACAACAACAACAACAATGGTCGTAGAAGATATGTTTTACTTCAACAAGGTATTATAGTACTCTTCTATCATAACTCTTGTCCTTATTACTATTACTATTCATTTTCTTTTTGTCCTTTCTCTTTCTTTTACTTCACCATTTATAGCTACATTTCTTAGCTACCACCATTATGTATTCTATTTATGTTTTTGTTCCAATTTGAAATTTTTCAAACACAGTGAAAGAGAAAACAAAAAAAAAAAATGATTTTTCTGAGCTACCTTTGCATGTTTCGATCTGGGTCATTATTCTTCATTTGTGTATCCATTATTTTAATGGGTTTGTTTAATTTTCATAAAGTTTCTACTTTTTTTTTAATCATTTTCAGCTCCAAATTGATGATTTATAATATACCCTCTGGTTTTTTATGGCTACTTTTTGGTTTGAGATTGTTGTAACATGTTCCTCGTTGTATGTTTTTGCAGGACATTCTTGTTATAAAGCATCAGAAGAAATCGCCAATGTTGTTAAGGATGTCATTGTTGATGTTTTCAATGGTGTGTGGTGTTTTTATATGCTATGTGTGTTTGAAGCAAACAAGCATTCATGCTAGGACTATACTGCTTGAGTTACAACAGATTGAGAAGCCTTCTAGGAGTAGATTCAACCTTATAGATATTTCTTACCTACATTACCCTAATCCTGTGACTTTTAACAGGTAATGAGATTTTTCTTTGAATCATGCTTTTTGAAGCACATACACCTGACACTGGTAATAATTTAAATAAAATAGAAGTAATTGATTGTATCCTGTGTAGCACACACTGAAACTTCATATTGAAGGTGTCTTTGGTGTCCAACATGTGTCAATGTGTTTCAATTGGGACTTTGTTAAACATTTTTTATTTTGCTAGGAGTGAGTGTGCTCAAAATCCTGTTCAATTGTTTGCTATATTGACAAATCAAAGATCAGGAAGTGGATGGTTTGAGACCCTTTTGAATAGCCATATAAATGTAAGCTCAAATGGGGAGATTTTTTCAGTTGCAGAAAGAAGAGTAAATGTATCTACAATTGTACAGACTTTAGATAAAATTTATAATTTGGATTGGTTCAATAGTGCTTCAAAAAATGAGTGCTCTGCTGCTATTGGTTTGAAGTGGATGCTTAATCAGGTAAAAGTTCTCACTCTAGTTGAGTTTTCTTCTTTTTAATGTGGAAATGACTTGGCATAATGTCAATTCAGTAAAAGACTGTTACACCAACATTAACTTAATAGGGATAAAATTGCTAATCGAATTGGAACTTAATGGAATGACAATATAACAAACAAGCTTTATTCTATTTGGTCTGTCTCCTACATTGAAATTGAATGACAACGTAGCTAGTACTACGGGTAGGACGAAATCAAACATTAGCGATACTAGAAAGGGACCAAAGTATAGTTAAGTTGATTCCATCTAAGTAGCTATTTGATTCTCCATTAGTGCATGATGGGTCAATTGTCATTGTGTTGGAATTGCAATATTTTTGTAATGCTTTCATTGCAACATGAATAAGGCATACTCTGCTTGTTTGCACTTTTTTGTGTTTATTTATGCCCTTTTAGCTTAGGCATTTTCAATTCTGTATTCTGAACCTTTCATGATAGGATACTTTATCATTAAGTTGCATAGATTACTAGGTTAGTATATTAGTATTAGTATAGAATTAAAGAATTAAGACAGTTCTAGCGTTCTTGCAGGATTAATGGAGCATCTAAAGAAATAGTGACTACTCTCAACTGCAGAGGTGTTTCAGTCATATTTCTTTTCCGAAGAAACTTGTTACGCCGAATGGTATCAACGCTTGCCAATTCCTATGATCGTTATGCTAAGCTACTGAACGGCACTCACAAGTCTCATGTTCATTCTGCAGAAGAGGTATCTTTTTCTATACTGCTCTCCTTTCATTTTTTTTGTTCTTCTTTTATACCTAAAATGAAACTCATACTCGGCGTCTTTCAGGCTGATACTCTTTCAAAGTACAAGCCTACCATAAATTCTAAGTCGTTGCTGGCTGACCTCAAAGATATGGAAAGAAGTGCTGCAACAGCTTTAGAATACTTCAACACCACACGGCATATGATCTTGTACTATGAGGATCTTCTCAGAAATCGGACGGTAAGAGCTGCATCATAAATTCCTTTATTTTTTACCAAAAGTTTCAATTATCTACCTTTTTTGAATGCATGCATAATATAAGCTTACTTTGAATAGTAACTTTCTGTTTGGATAAATAGCTTAGTTAAGGTTTATAGCATAGACGATTCGTATTAGTGCTTATGTGTAAGCTATTTCTATAACAAAAGTTAAAATAAAGTGAAATTGTTTTCATATAAGCTGCTTTCATAAGCTATTCTAGAGGAGACCTTACAGAAATCCACTAAAAATAGCTTACAAACATATCATAAGTTGTTTCCATAAGCTCTTCCAACTGTGTCACCACTTCACAATTGCGTATGCCGGTAGAGACACACAAATAGGTCAATCCAAACAGGTTTGGTAGAATTGAATTTTGCTACTAAGTTGTCCTAGAATATAAAATGTCTAGACTTTAATTTCCAATTTATTCTAAGAAAAGTCTTTCACATATGATAGTTAACAAAATACATGTAATTTCAATGTATCTGTTTATTGCAGAAGCTAAAAGAGGTGCTAGAGTTTTTAGGATTGCCAGTAATGGAATTAACGACCCGTCAGGTTAAGATACATAAAGGACCATTGTCAGAGCATATTAATAACTGGAATGAAGTCGCCAAGACACTCAAAGGAACTACTTATGAGAGTTTTCTACAAGCTGACTATTCATCATAACATAACCTCTTCCAATTTTCATGAAAGGGGGTGTAAATATCAACAACACTGATTCTATCCTATGAAAGAGTTTAAAGTTTTGGTGCCTGAAGGAACCTTTCTCCTTCTTCTAATGCTTCTTTCCACAGCTAATCAATATTCATCAATAAGATGCTCGACTTTGGTTCGAATGTAAGTTGCCAGTTTACATTTTTTGTGCATTCTTGAATGACCTTTGTATATGTCATCTAATTTATTTTTTTATAGGCAAATGTTAGTAAGATAGTAGTGATGTTAGGTTATAAGTTTCGAACTTTTGACCTCCTACTTAAAAACTCCTCCAGTGTCTCTTGGCTAAACTAATTCATTAATTAGTAAAGATGAGCATTGGTTTAATTCAAAGAGATTTATTTACTGTGCTTTGGTGTTTTTTTCTCCTTTCTTTTATTATTTATGTAATTCAACTTTTTAGGTTCTTTCATTGTTTTTATTTTAATCGGATATGTTTTCACATTATTGGATGACTATGTATCATTATCTTTTTTAAAATTGCGAAATGGAAAAATTATTATTAATTAAAGTGACACTAATGACCATTTATAATCGTCTTATGTGAATTTTGAACTGTCTCTTGAAGTTATAAGGTTAAACTCTTATCACTTAGCTACCTGATCATGGACATTATGCATCACAATTAAACTCTTGATTTTATTGATTCATAGTTTGTAAGAATTGAATTGAAGCCACTTATATAGTATAGACCGCACCTTAAACCCTAAATCCTTAGAACACATGTTATGCAAGATTCTATAATATATGATGTTTTTAAAGATCAAATGGTACTTTTAGATTATTATTTTTTCATTAAATAATTTTTTAAAAGGAAAAAAAAAGGTACTTTAAGGTATGCATTGTACCAAAAAAAAGGTACTTTAATATTTGAAAGGGATGAAATAATGTG
>PGTU02002820.1:0-10435 GCA_002896215.2 Cicer echinospermum
GTTCTAATTGAACTGGTCTAACATACATATTTAAAAATTAAAAAATAAAAACTGCACATACAAAAAAAAACTATGGTAATTTATTATTATAGTAAATTTGTATAGATCTATTCTAATTGAACTGTTCTACATATACATTAAAAAAAAAAGACTACACAAAAAAAAGCAGTGGCAAATTTGTTATTATTACAAATTTTTTTAGATCTGTTTTGTTAGACCGATCTAACAAGCCCTTTAAAAAAAATTCCCTAAGTTAACTAAAGAATAAGAAATCACGCGTGCCAACCCTTTCATTTTTTCATCTTCATCATTCGTTCTTTTCATCCTTCTGCAAATCCACAAACCCACGAATCCAAACCCGCGAATCCAAACCATTTTTCATCCTTCAACATTCGTTTTTCATCAACCCAACCACATTTAACTTCACCCTTCAGTGAAAACGTTTCATCCCTTCCACATTTAACCTTCATCCTTCAGTGAAAACGTGGAATCGTGAATCGCATCTTTTAGCCTTCATTGCCGGCGAGTTGGTCCGGCGCAGCTTTCAGTCAATTTCTTTCACTATCGAGAAGTGTTTGTGGCTTTCTCAGGTAATTTTCTAATAATTTTTGATGGAGAAATTTGAGTAGTAGTAGTTATCCTAATTTTCAATCATCCTTTAAACTGCATGCTATGTGTTTGTGATATTGTCTCTGTTAATAATAAGTCTAATGCTATAATTTTTAAACACATTTGTCAATTTGAGTTTGTGATTTGTGTTGGTTGTTGCTTAATGTGTTCATACTCTTATTTTGAAATTGTAAAATATATCTACTATTATAATGTTGGAGAGGTATAGTAAATAATAAACTTTGTATATAGTAAAATTATTGTCAATTAAAATAAGGTTATTAATCCAGAAATGACAATCTATAGTCGAGGGTGGATTTTCACCATAGCAAATTAACATGATCCTAAATTGGAAAGATGAAGGATAAGCGTATCAAATTTATCAGGAGTTGTCGGATCAAAATTGGCGAGATTATTGCCTGGTCCACTATTAGAAAGTACCCATGCTTCATAGGTTGTACTTAGGTGGGCGATTGAACTTGAACTTGTTTGCACTTCTGCGTAGTGTTTTCTTTATGGATTTTCATTTTATTTTGATGTTAGTTTATCGTTTGTGAATATAAGTTGCAAAACCTATGTTAACCTTGATTAATTTGTGCAATGTTGTCGTATTTGCTCATATAACTCTGGTAGTTTTGCATTACAAGTTATATCTAATAAAATCTCAAAATAACATATTCCAGTTAGTTCTTACTTTATGATTGTCAAGATGGTTAGTTTATAACTGTCTGTAGTGTCTTTAGTTTTTCGTGATCTCGGATTCCCATGATAGGCTGTTGAAAGGTGGCTTGTAGAGCAGTTTTTGCCAATTGAGAATTCTTTGGGAGGGAGCATCCACAAAAAATTATGACCTTTTACTCAGGCACAGGTTACATATAGTAGGAGAAGTAAAATATGCAGTCCATCATTGTTTGATGGCTAAGCATGGTGTTAAACTTGAGAAATTGAAGCGTGTTCTTAGTCATCCACAGGTGTGACTCTGACATTTTATACCTTACTTTTTTTTTTCTAACTATAAACTAATCCAAAGTGGTGATGTTTTAGGCTCTTGCACAATGTGAGAACACCCTGGCAGGGTTGGGCTTGGTCAGAGAAGCAGTAGATGATATAGCGGGTGCTGCAAAAGTAAGTGGAGAATTGTTGGGAGCTGTTTTTCTTGTATCATTTCAAGTGTTTCTGTTGATTAATTAATGATCACGATTGTGTATGCTTGGCTTGCTTAAAAAATGATGCACTAGATAGCTCACGGTTTTTTTTTTTTTTGCTCTGTGTTTAAGTTTTGAAGGTTTTGGTTGACAAGTGTCCATATATAGGGCACTGGTTAAAGTAATCAAGTAATGAAAAATATTTACTGAAAGCCCAACATTTGATGCAATGATAGATTAAAAAACTGTGCATTTTGATACATTGACCATTGCCATAAACTAAAGGTGGCGTCTAGGACAATACTCTAAAATTTTGTTACTTAACCAACAGACAACTTATTCTAACAACACCAGAAAGACAAAAATACCTTTTTTTTCTTACTCTTCTCAAGAGTCATACCCCCCCCCCCCCCACCCCTCCTCCTCCTCTCACTACACATGCATATGTCTTGAAGGGTATTATAGATTAGATTTTGACTCTCTAGTCTCTACTGTTATTGTTTACTTGTTTTTCAATATCAGTTATCCTAACACAGTTACAAATTATAGCATGTTGCCCTCCATGAACTACAAGATGCAGGAGTTGTTGCTAGCTCTGCTGCTGTAGAGATCTATGGCTTAAATGTACTTGCTCGAGACATTCAGGTTTGGGTCTATGTGCCAGTGTGTTTTAAATTACATGGTAGACAATTTGTGTTTATCATGGATTTGGTGACCAATGGATTTGCATTGGCAAGATGATAGTGATAATGTCACCCAATTTTTAGTGTTGGCGCGAGAACCAATACTTCCAGGCACATACAAGCCATTTAAGGTACCTTATCATATATAGCTGAACTTAATGGACTCGCGGAATGCATCATGTCTCTCCAGTTGTTTGGTTTTATACTTACTGACATCAACATTTAATATTGATGTTGATTGTGCTATTGAATTCTTAGACAAGTATAGTTTTTTCTTTAGAAGAGGGTCCTAATATACTTTTCAAGGCCCTTGCTGTTTTTGCCATGCGTCAAATTAATCTTTCAAAGGTTAGTTGTCTTCTTGGGGCAAGGTGCAATAATAAGATTTGCGCAATATAAAATATTTATTAATAATAATGATAAGTATACACTCCATATATGGAGACACATATTTGACACGCCACCAATGGTAGTGGCGTATCAAATACTCAAAAGCTAGGAAAACAAATAGCATTAGGAATGTGAAGAGTGAGTCTGAGTCCTAAATAGAGCGTATTCAAAGACTCAAAAGCTAGGAAACTAAGGGGTAGTACACAGTTAGTAGTAGTAGTTACATCACCTAGGTTGAAATGAAGATGTTGAACTTTGTTCTTTGCAACAGAAGATATTAAAGAACTAACTTGGTTTGCATTAACAGAAATTCCAAATATTTTAACGCAGAGCCTTTCAATGCAATTAGATTTGTCCAGTAATCTTCCCACAAGATCTAAGAGGCAATTTGCTGAATTCTGATTTTTGCCGTACTTAGCTCGAGGAATTAGAAAATCAAAGACAGATAAATGAGTCCACAAGTACCTCCACTTTGCTGATAATATGAAACTTCTTACAACATCTTTGGTAGGAAGAAAAGAAAGAATATAAATAAGAATTTGCTATTGAGTCCTTGGGCAAACTTATGAGCACCAATACCAGTTTGTGCTAAGAATAGCTCTGGTAGTGCCTCATCCTTCTTAATAATTTTGGCCAATGTCCACATCCACTCTTCAAGAGCAGTTAGAGCTGCCCCAACTGACAATGTTCAAACGTTAAGAGAGTACTCTTCTTTCTATCTGGCTTTGTTGTGATATAGGAGTAGTAACAGACTAAATGATCAAGATGTTTGAAAATCATTTTGTTGAACATGCATGATTTTTTTAGTGTAAGAGTTATTTTATAAAGGTAATTTAAGTCTTTCATATTTAATAAAAATTTATCAATATATACAAGAATAATTCTGTAATTTTTTTGGCAAGATTGTGCTTATTGTTATGCATCCAAACCTTAAGCATTCTTCTTCTAACTCCAATCTATTGCTCAAAAAACTTATTTAATTGCTATGCCTACAATGGTTACAAAGAAAACATGCATTACGCTCAAGCTGTATTAAAAAGACAATTACCATATGCACACTATGTAAGCCTTGCATTGTAAAAGCAATTATTAATTTAAACTAATAGTCATTGGGGATTTGTTCTTGCAAATGATTGGTTGTTGGAATTTAAGTGTGAGTAACTAATTCTATATTGATTAGATATGAGCTAAATGAATGATATATATTGATTAGATAACCTTAATTGTGTTTATATTGAACCCAAGGTAACACAAGTAGTTCAAGTGATCAATGGTGGTGGTTTCATAAACTAGCCATGGTTGAAATGGTTCAGATGTTGTTATTTCCCTGCTCCGTAGTCATAAGGTGTTGCAACTGACCCTGAATCCGTGGTAATTGGAGCATTCATATTGTTAATTTGATTTGCTGCATTTAGAAAAAATATGTCAGCAGGTGTTATTTTTTTATTCCTCTATTTATAATAACATGTAGAATAAATACAATAAATGTTAATTGATATGATTTGCTAATTCAATTCTTAATATGATTCTAATTCAAAAATTAATATTGAACAACTATACAATAGAATAAATACAATAAATGTTAATTGATATGATTTTGAATTTGGTTTCAAGTGTTACAATCCATTGGACAAATTGGGCAATAAATTTACCTTAACTATACCGTAATTGTTGTTTCTATATAACCTTTCTATGTGTTTGTTGTTTCTGATTTGAAAAATTGATTTTTGAAGCTATGGTCACTACTTGTATTGTAGGACCCTCCATTTAGGAAAATATATTTATGTATTATAGCTTATTATAGATTTTTTCAAAGTTAGTATTAATTAACTACTTATGATTTTTATGGCCACATGATTTAGATAACTTTGTTATTTCAATGTTTATAATTCAGATATTTGGAGAATCAAAACCATTCGAAGATGAAGAAATGATGAATGTCCGATAACGTTGTGCAAACTTGATTTTTGAACTAATAGAAAATGCTTGAAGCACTTGTATCATTTTAGTATCTTTAGACTGTTAATAGAAGACAATTTTTTTTTTTTAACTAGTGAATATTATGTAGCTCTAAATTTGATAATTTAGATTTGTTAAAAAATTATGACTCATTGTCATTGATTTTTAAATGTAAAGCTTCGTATGAAGTTTTGTGTTTTATGGTTGAATGAGAAATTCTAGTTAATAATGTAATATGTGAAATTATGAGGATGCATATGTAAGGGTGAAAGTTATAAAGAACAAAAAATTAAAAAGTTAATTATTTAAATTGATTGGCTCATCGATAAAATAAACAATTTTGAATATGACTTGTTATATTGGTTCAAATTTAACCGATGTAATAAATCAATTTTGAATTTGACTTGTTATGTTGGTTCAAATTTAATTGATCTAATAGATTAATTTTGAATTTGACTTGTTATATTGGTTCAAATTTAACCGATCTAATAAATCATTTTTGAATGTGACTTGTTACATCTATTATTTTAGCTGATTTAATAATTAACTATTTATTACAACGCTTGATGTTAGATCGGATAAGAAACCAATCTAACAAGTACATAGGAACCGATCTAACAAGGTTTAATTGCACTAGTGATAAAATCAACACTTTATATTAATTACTAAATCATACTACATATATAATCACAATATCATAATAAGTATATAAAAATAAAGAAAATCAAACACAATATTACCATTATCTCAAGATAATTATTTATAAAATAAATAATTAAAATAAAATATATTTAAAATTAAATAAATATAATTAAGTACACATTTAATATTAGTCAAACACATAAAAGAATGTTATATTAATTGGGAGCTCGTATATACACGTAAAATCGCATAAAATCTTATTATTCAAAATATTAAACTAAAATACTATTACTTTTAAAAATATATATATAATATAATAAAATAAAATATTTATTATTTATATCGCTCATTTAATATAATGTGTATCAAACTAGCACATCATAGAAACATTCATATAACAAAAATTAATCACAAAGCTTATTAACATATATTTTATAATAATTTTAACATCAAATTAATTATTTAAAATCCTATTTAATTAATAAAATAGTTTATCATAAATTTTAGGTGTTACAACACCGATTTATCCTAATACCTATTGATTATTTCACAAAGCGGGTCGAAGCTGCTTTTTATGCCAATGCGACGAGGAGCGTGGTTGTTGGATTCATCAAAAGAGAATTGATTTGTAGATATGTCTTTCCAAATAAGATTATCACTTAGAATGCGACCAATCTGAATAACAAAATGATGAAGGAGTTGTGTGATAGTTTCAAAATTCAGCACCATAAATCTTTGTCATATCATTTAAAAATGAACGGGACTGTAGAAACAACAAATAAGAATATCAAGAAAATCATACAAAAGACGGTAAAGACATATAAGGATCTGCATGAAATGCTTTCCTTTGCATTACATGGTTATAGACATTTGTTCGCACCTCAAAAAGGACAACTCCTTTCTCATTGGTGTATAGAATGGAAATGATACTTCCCATTAAATCTCATAGAATAAAAAGAATGATAGCTCTACGAGAAAAAGGTCCGTCCTTGAGAGTTTCAAGAAAGAGACTTAGTGTTAAAGAAAATATTGTCCATAAAAAAAATTCTCATGGAAAATGGACCTCAAACTACGAATGACCATACGTTGTGACAAAGGCTTTAAACATTACCAATCTTGAACCCGCAACTCCAATACCACGCTAGTCTCCGTCCCTGCACCTAGAGGATGACTTTTTAACATCCACATCCAACGGAGACGGATTTCCCCGTCCCACTCCCGCCTCCACTTCAAAAATTGGTATCTTTTATATATATATATAAGTGACTTTTGTTTTTTAATTTATTTATTCATAGTATCAAATTAAAATCAATCCAAGTTCTAAAATTCCAATAATCAAAATAATAAATAGTAGCATTCAATCCAAGTTCTAAAATTCCAATAATCAAAATAATAAAGTTACATTATCTCGAAACTACTTTAAATTTCCTACAAAGCACAATATTTTCATAATCTTCAAACCCTTTAGATGTGAAAATATCAGTTTGAACAAAAGTTTCAAATCAACAAATGAACTAACCCATCAAAATAACAAAAACTTCAAAATCATCAAAATAAAAAAGTTCCAAATAAGTATTTTTTGACGATCATCTTCAAGGCGGGAGTTGAGAACTGAAGCAACACCACTGATCAACAATTCAGCTATATTAACTAATAAAAGTTAAATATTAATTTTTAACATGACAAATTTAAATCAAAGAGTGTAGAGAATATATAACCTTTATTGTCAGACACCATTTCATTGAGTAAAATAGCATTTTCATTTTCCACATTAGAATTCAAATCTCCTACCATTATCAATATAGTACGATATATATAAACAATCATAATTTAACTTATACAAAATTATTAGCTATTTCAAATTTATTCCAATTTTAATGAATAAATTAAAAGAAATACATGTGTTCTCAACACTCGATAACCAACTTCCAGCACACATCAAGGCCTCTAAAGTCGACTTCGAAGATATGTCAGCTGGTACTAAATGCAAATTCATAAATTACCAATACATCATTTGCAATAGCTTGAAGTTTTGGATACTTAACACCATTCAACTTCCACCACAACAAAATATCAAAATCTGGACTTTTTGGTAAAACTTCCTCCTCTAAATAAACATTCGACTATGTTTTAACAAATGAAGTTCTAACTCTTTTTTCCTGACATACAAATCATAGTATTCTAAACCATCATCCTCAACATTACTAATGTTGTAAGACCCATAATTTTAAAGTACCCTTTTATGTATTTTTTGTATATTTTGGATTTTGGCTCGGAGGCTTTTAAGCCAAAGTTAATAATATTTTGGAGTTTTATAATCAAAAAGGTATTTCGATGCCAATTAGAATTTCTCGTCGATAAATAAATTGAATTTAACTGCGGAAAATACTTTACGGTTAATTTAAGGCGTTTCGGGTGAAACGGTAATTTAATAAATATCTAGATTTTGAGATATTTGTTAAGTTATATTTATTATATATATATATGTTTGCTTGGAGGGAAAAAGAAAGGAAAACTAGAAGGAAGGAAAAGGAAAAGAAAATAGTATATAAAGGAAGGAAGGAAAAAGGAAGAAAGGAAAAACAAAGGAAAGAAATAGAAAGGAAGGAAAATCCCAAATTTTCCATCTCCTTCCTCAGACAACCTACCGTGAAACCAAAATTCCATCCTCCTCCATTTTTCGTTTTCGTTGCTTCCTTTTCTTCGAAACTAGTGACCCAAGATTGGGTGAGGGTTAGACCAAGTTTTCGTAACTCCACTCTTCCTCTTGATTCGAAAACGAAGAAATACGTTTTTGAGATCCAAACACAAACCCCTCCTTTCTCCTAGATCCAAACCTCATTCTCGAAGAGATAGAAGGGAAAGTTGCTCACCTCCGTGCTACGGTGCTAGTGCACTAATTTGGAAGCGGCGTTGCGAGCGGAGATTTTACCGGAGTTTTCTCGCGGAACCGGAAACTCTCGATAAAGCTAACTTTGAGGTAAGGGCTCCTTCCACACTTCTAGCTTGCATTAGGGACTTATCTGTAGTTGTGTGGAAGGAATTTGTTAGGGTTAAAATGTATCGATTTGGGGAAAACGAAACTAGTGCGTTATGGGTAAAAACCTTAGAGTTAGGTTTTGTTTATAGTGATGAATGTTTCGTGGTAAATGAATGTCATTGTGTATGATTATGGGTAAATGAAACTTGATGTTTGTTAATTGGTGTGGTTGCTGTGATTTATGGTTGAATGTGAAAGTATGTTTGAATTTGTTTCTGTGGAATTTGAAAACCATTAGAGTTAAACGAGTATTAAAAATGGGGAATCTTTTAATACCTCGGTTTGCTTAATGTGTATTTGAGGAAAATGCTTAAGTTAACTGGGCGTTGAGAATGGGGAATCTCTTAATGTCTCGGTTACTTAACTATCGTTTTTGAAAATCGTTCGGTAATGAGTATTAAGAATGGGGAATCTCTTAATGACTTGTTTACTGAATGTTTTGCGAGAAAATCGTTTAAGTCAAAAGTATATTAAGAATGGGGAATCTCTTAATATGAACTGTTTGCTTAACGTTTTGTTTTGAAAATCATTAAGTTAAATCGGTATTAAGAATGGGGAATCTCTTAATGATTATTTAATTAATGTTGTTTGAAAGTCGTTTAAGTAAATGGGTATTAAAAATGGGGAATCTTTTAATATCTGCATTTGCTTAACGATTGCTGTGAATGGAGTCTGTGTATGCTCATGCATTTCATTTGGTAAATTGTGTCGACCCGTGATAGGTGACACCTTGGTAAACTGTACGGGACCCGTGATAGGTTGTACGTTTGCGATTTACATTTTAGTAAATCGTGTTGACCCGTGATAGGTGACACCATGGTAACTGTACTGACCCGTGATAGGTGGTACATTTACGATTTACATTTTTGGTGAATTGTGCTGACCCGTGATAGGTGGCACCTAGGTAAACAGTACTGGTCTGTGATAGGCGGTACGTTTACGATTCCCGCTTTTTCTTTTAGTAAATCGTGTTGACCCGTGATAGGTGACACCCCGGTAAACTGTACTGACCCGTGATAGGTGGTACGTTTTATGATTTACGCATTTTAGTAAATCGTGCTGACCCGTGATAGGTGGCACTCGGTAATTGGTACTTTGGCCTGCGATAGCGGTACAATTATGATTTACGGCCTTCGAGGAGGGTTTTGGTTTGGAATTCCGAGTCCATGCATTTTGGCATATACGCATTGCATTAGGGTGCCTGGCACGCGAGTCATGTTTGATTTGAGTTTATGATTGAGTGATTCGAATTTTGATTTATCGTGATAACTGAGATGAAGGTGTTAAGTGTTATGTGTTGTTTATTGTGTGTAAGTATGATGGTTATCGAACTTTGTGTGTCGTAGTAATCGCGTAGGAATTGCTAAGTGTTAGGTTGTGGACTTGATTTGGAAGGACTGGAGTTTAATGCATGAATTTTTGGAAAACTGATCAGGGAAATCGATTTCCCAATCGATTGGATGGGTAAACAGGGACTTGGCCCAATTCACAAATCGATTAGCCAATCGATTTCGAAATCGTTTTTTCTAAAGGAATCAGTTTAGGAAATCGATTGCCCAATCGATTAGGCCTTAAGTCAGGGCTCAGGAACCAATCAATCGATTTACCAATCGATTGAATTCAGCCCAGGATTCTGTTTCATTAAGAATCCCTCACCAAATCAATTAGGAAATCGATTGGCTCGAAACCAGGGGCTCAGGAATCAATCAATCGATTTACCAATCGATTGAATTCAGCCCAGGACTTTGTTTTCATTAAAAATCTTCACCCCAATCGATTGCCCAATCGATTGGCTCAGTGAAAATCCTCATTTTTAGTTATATGATTAATTCCTCTTTGACTTATCCATGTCTTGTTTTATTATGTGTTAATTAGGAGATCGAGAACTACATTTTACCTTCATTTTAATTGGCAATGTATTGTATGAACTTTTCGCATATTGAAAATCCTGTTAAGGTGCATGCTTA